>LBNU01012409.1:13342-81098 GCA_014162995.1 Artemisia annua
GGGGGGGGGGGGTAAAATAATATAAGTCAAAGTATAAACTTAATTTTACTAAGTCAAAGTATAAAATATCACATGTATACATTTTTTTAACGCAATTTTGTGTCAATAGTTTTCAGGATTCATTATGTTACAAATTAAAGTAAAATGATGTAACGTACTTACCTCTAACTTGTAAGTTAGATCAATGCTTATTTCAAGGCCCCAATCCACATTTCTTATTTCATATGAATTACCAACTTCGTACTATCTTTTTAAATAAAATAGACATAATTTTTGTTTAATAATAATCCAACTTAATTTATTTCATCAACCCATTAAAGCAATTAAGAAAGTCTCACATACTTACTGAAATTGGGCGTATAACTAATGCATAACTAAATGGAGCTATATTTACTAATTAGAAATTGTAACCAAGCTACTCTAGTAAACCCGTCATAGTGAAATCAATCAAACAGTTAATCGATAACCCACGCAAATGAATTTTCAAGTTTTGCAAATAAGCAATGTTTTAGATTTTACTAAGCGTAATCGATATTTATTCATGAGAGCGATCTAAAAAAATTGACTGTCTATTATTTTAGTTAAACGAATTAACGGTTTGATATTACTAATAATATGTTAACCTAGTGTGTGTGTTCAATGACCCGTGAATTCATGGAATCAAATGGAAAACTGTAAAATCTAGTGTTTATTGTCCTTGAGATAGCATATATATGGCCCTCTATACCCAAAACAGATGTGCTGACCAGACTGCGCTACACCTCGTCTCACCACCCCGGAGCATATAGATCCACCCAATCGATGTATCCCCATATTCGAATAATACCCTTTAATATTAATACTTATCATGTATCCCCATATTTGTCATAAGATATGTATGTTTATCAAATATTCCATATTAACATACCAAACACAAAAGAACCAATCATTTTTGTAATTCTCATACGGCGCAAAGATTTCATAAAGGAATAACAAAAATCAGAAGGAAAAAAAATGTATTTTTAAATAACCTTTTAATCTTTTATAAAAGGGTTTGTTTGTGTAAGAATTTGATTTTATATGTTCAAAATATTTATGATATTTTTGTAGTTCTCATACGGCGCAAAGATTTCATAAAGGCATAAAAAAAATGCGAAGGAAAAAAAATGTATTTTTAAATAACCTTTTAATCTTTTATAAAGGGTTTGTTTATTCTCTTATTTGCGTGTAAGTATTTGATTTTATATGTTCAAAATATTTATGATATTTTACTTGTGGGTTAAAGTGGACAGTCAATTTAACGAATTAACAGGTCGATTTAGGTCACTTGTCATCTAAGCGGTCAAATAGTCATAAATGTACATGCAATAACAATTATAGCAGGAGCCCGCCGCGTTGCATCGGGGGCGTATGCTATATCTTTCGACCTTTGTAAGTGTAGAAGTGCCACTGGCAACTTAGTATTTACGTTATAGCTGCTGCTGATTACCAAAAGCGCAGGTTTTAAGTTTAGCGTTTGGGAACAAACTAAGTTACAACCTAAGTAAGAGAGAGGCGTGGCCGTGAATGGAGAAATCTGGAATTTTTATGAGTGCAGAAATTAATCGATATGGTGTGGCCGTGAATGGAGAAATCTGGAATTTTTATGTAAGATAGAGGCGTGGATTTTTGGAACATGAAAGATAAAGATGATAAGGGCGGTGGAGTTGATAAACTGAGTAAACATATCAACCAAAGTGTATTTCACTGCATAATCTTTTGTATCAACATATTCTTATGTATCAAATTACCTTGTTTCCGTCATCAATCTGCATAATCTTTTGTATCAACATATTCTTATGTTTATCCTTTTTCTAATCAACAAACGTAGGTTGAAAACCTTACAAAGTTACAATTAATCAACTTCCATAATAATCATATTATACTTAAAAATGAAAAAAAGAAAAGAAAACAACAATCTATATATTCTAAAAATAAATGTTCATCAATTATAGAGAAGAAAAATGCAATCGGAATCATGTGGATTATAAAAAGGATATAAACTTTTTGGGCAAGCTTCAGGTTCAAATTATTTTGAAAGTTTCTTCCGTATTTTCCTTGATTANAATACTTATCATGTATCCCCATATTCTGTCATAAGATATGTATGTTTATCAAATATTCCATATTAACATACCAAACACAAAAGAACCAATCATTTTTGTAATTCTCATACGGCGCAAAGATTTCATAAAGGAATAACAAAAATCAGAAGGAAAAAAAATGTATTTTTAAATAACCTTTTAATCTTTTATAAAAGGGTTTGTTTGTGTAAGAATTTGATTTTATATGTTCAAAATATTTATGATATTTTTGTAGTTCTCATACTGCGCAAAGATTTCATAAAGGCATAACAAAAATGCGAAGGAAAAAAATGTATTTTTAAATAACCTTTTAATCTTTTATAAAGGGTTTGTTTATTCTCTTATTTGCGTGTAAGTATTTGATTTTATATGTTCAAAATATTTATGATATTTTACTTGTGGGTTAAAGTGGACAGTCAATTTAACGAATTAACAGGTCGATTTAGGTCACTTGTCATCTAAGCGGTCAAATAGTCATAAATGTACATGCAATAACAATTATAGCACGAGCCCGCCGCGTTGCATCGGGGGCGTATGCTATATCTTTCGACTTTGTAAGTGTAGAAGTGCCACTGGCAACTTAGTATTTACGTTATAGCTGCTGCTGATTACCAAAAGCGCAGGTTTTAAGTTTAGCGTTTGGGAACAAACTAAGTTACAACCTAAGTATGAAAAATATATATATGTGGATCATAAAATTGTTTCTAGTCGGTATACAACGAAGTTGTCAAATATCATAAATATACATGGATTACGGTATCACACAATGGGGATAATATATTTGCTATGTTAATTTCGCTAGTGCACTCGAATTGAAAAGTTGATGTAGAGATACTTTGAAGTCCGTGGTCCATTCAACGGCAGCAGATAGTAGTCCCATTGTATAGAGATAATTTGATGCCCGTATTAAATTAGTATTCTTGCACATTTTCTCCCCCTTTCAACGGCAGCAGAAGTCCGTCTATTGTTCAACAAAACAAAAACTTCATAAAAACAAATATGCTTCAATAATAGCGAAAATCTTTGCATTCTACTTTTTTCATCATACTTGGTGTTTCAGTTTCTTTTGTTTTTGTATCCTACAAATGTCAAAATTAACATTACCAATAAATCTGATTATCTGCTACAATGATGAGCAATTCCCAACCTATCTGACTTTTCTCGGCCTGCTTTGAAGATACTCTGCTTGAAGACTCCATACCTGTATATCAGATCATGCTGGTAAATTTGATGTGAGAATAGATGAACAGGCATTCAATAGGTAAGTCATATAAAGCACGAGCATCTCCTATGAGCAAAATGTCGGATAAACAAAAAATGTTCATTTAAAACCCTACTACCAACACCTCTGTTCCAAGTTCCAACTTCAAAATATGTTCAAGCGCTCCTACTCTACATATTGTGGTATCGATCAATCACCGACTTCGTGCTGGTGAGAGTAGCATGAATTTTATTTAGCTTGTAACCCTTTATGCTTAAAATGAGAATATGCAGTACATATACTACATTACTCTAGGGACATCAGATTGCAAACGAATATTGGAAACAACAGTGGGTTTAAAACAGTAAAACTATATGAGATAAGAGCAAGTTGCGTGACCGAGCAAAAAAGATCCTGATTGCACGAAAACAACATAAATCAATCAAAATACACATACAAAAGCAAATGCACTATACCTTTAAATCAATTTCACTCTCCGACTGAACAAAAGCGTAGCTCTCAGCAGCAGCTTCTGTAGCCACATTAGCAGGCGTTTTCATCTCCGGAGTAATCTTATAATAATAACCGATAATCGTTGCCAGTTTCCCATTCACTGCATCTGTATATCATTAAAATATATAAGAACCATTCAAATGAACATATTAACAATAACAATGAAATAATACCTACTTCAAGTGATGGTGGCGAGGTCAGAGACTTTTATCACCTTCGTTTATCAGTTTATGTTTAATAACCACCTTCGTTTTCTTTTTCTTTCACGACCATCTGAGATTCTGATTCTTGTAGCTGAGTATACAATTGTAACATTTCACAAACATCTGATATTTTCCTTTTTGTTTTTCTTCAGCCAGTTTTCTCAAAACACACTTGCAGTTAAGTGTTCAAAGGATCCAACTTTCAGCCGCCTTCTTTAGCCGCAATTTCAGCACGAAAAAACCGCTCCTTTCAGCCCCATTTAAGCACCTAAACACCCTCCTTTCAGCCCCCATTTCCTCCACCTTCTTTAGACGCAATTTCAGCACCAACAACCCTTCCTTATAGCTCCATATAATCACCTAAACACTCTCCTTTCAGACCCATTTAAGCACCTAAACACCCCCTTTCAGCCCGCATTTCATCTATAAAAACACCGACCTACTACCTGAAATTTGTGTTCACCGGATTCTACGTCGTCACCCCTTTTAGCCGCAATTTTAGCATCAAACCCTTTTTTCTGTAAAAAGTCAATGGGTCACAACTCTTGGGTTATACCCGTTCGACCCAGAAACACAGCGAAGGGACATGTTGTTTGGGTTGCACCTGTTCGAATGAAACAGAACCAAAACACAACCTTTCTTTGAACAGTCGCGATGGTTTGTTCACAACCATTCGCTTAGTATTTATAGAACAAATTCTGTATTTGTAAATGGTTAGAGAAAGTAATACAAGTTATCTAGTTTATTTACATATTGCAATTTCATATTATTCGATCCATTATACACTTTGGGACAACATCCCCTGACATTGGCCACCTGTTGCAAAACCACCTGTTACTTGCGCATATGCTTGTTCCAGTTATCCCACATAAAATAAGAACATAAGGACCTGCATAAGCAATCCTAAACACCCTCATAATGTACGATAGAACTTACATTGTTCCGGGAGTTTGGGTGCAGCTATGTGTGCTCTCTTGTTGATCAATTGTCATGGCTGCTTCCATAACTACTTCAAACCTGAAGATCAGTTCTCCTACTTCTAATAATCCTCCATTCCTCCCCTTGATCTTCTGCGTTTGGTATATGAGTGCAGAAATTAATCGATATGGTGTGGCCGTGAATGGAGAAATCTGGAATTTTTATGTAAGAGAGAGGCGTGGATTTTTGGAACATGAAAGATAAAGATGATAAGGGCGGTGGAGTTGATAAACTGAGTAAACATATCAACCAAAGTGTATTTCACTGCATAATCTTTTGTATCAACATATTCTTATGTATCAAATTACCTTGTTTCCGTCATCAATCTGCATAATCTTTTGTATCAACATATTCTTATGTTTATCCTTTTTCTAATCAACAAACGTAGGTTGAAAACCTTACAAAGTTACAATTAATCAACTTCCATAATAATCATATTATACTTAAAAATGAAAAAAAGAAAAGAAAACAACAATCTATATATTCTAAAAATAAATGTTCATCAATTATAGAGAAGAAAAATGCAATCGGAATCATGTGGATTATAAAAAGGATATAAACTTTTTGGGCAAGCTTCAGGTTCAAATTATTTTGAAAGTTTCTTCCGTATTTTCCTTGATTACATCTTTGACTTTATCTACCTTAATTTACCATTAGAATTTAAAATGAAATGTGAAATGACCAAGTTAGACATCTTAGAATTTCAGAATCACTTTTTTAAGAGTGCATAAAGGACTTTCTCATACTGCCGGTTACTTGAAAAGTTAGATGGATATGAGAAATTAGTGGTTCTTCCTTTAAAAAGCTTTGACTACCGAAATTAGTGACTTATTATTTTCTTTTTGATTACCGAAAATAAATTTAAGTTTAAATTCTTATAGCAAAATTACCATTATAGACACCCTAGAATTTCAGCATTCATTTTTTAATGGGGCATAATTGTCTTTTTCATACCTTGCTTTATTAGAAGATATAGATTTTCTAAAATTATGTCATCCATCATCATTTGATATTTTTAATTGAATTATCCTCCACTGTTAAATGAGTTATGTATATTTTAAAAAATAAGTTTTGGTCATGTTACAATAATAAACATATATGATTCATTCAATTCATAAATAAATAAAAAAAAAAAAAAAAAAAAAAAAAACTCGACCGTAGCTAAAACGTTTGCCTGGTAGATCATACAACGGGCCAAGTAGTATGAATTGTATACTGCAGTGATCAGATAAGTTCCACATTTCTAGTTTGTCCAATTTGAAACACAATTGACTTACATGCTTCATGCCAATTTTTATCTTGAAACTGTTGAAATTATAGGTCTCATTGCAATAAAATTGTTGAAATTTTTATCTTAAAACTGTTGAAATTTTTATCTTAAAACTGTTGAAATTATAGGTCTCATTGCAATTTTTAACAAACATATGTGAAAGAGTTGGGAAATGGTGGATCATAACAAGTTTATCCAACTATGTAAACAGGTTCATAAAACTGTACATCTGAAACTCATTTTCACTGGTGGTAATAAAGGTAAACGTGTCAAATCACATTTGTGTTGGACAAGAAAAGGTAGTAAAATTGACAGAAGATTATCCCGACTGTACATAATGAAATTTTTACTTATGGAGCAAACACAAGAACATGAATCCATGATCATCTAGGAATGACAAACAGTCGTGATGTTTTATCTTAGAGTTGAAAGAAAACTGCCAAATTTATATCAAGGAAGTCTGGGAAATGGCGATACTTAACTTTAGTTGCAATTTGGTGAAAAGGATATAAACTTTATATATCAAATTACATAGCTAAGCTCAAAATGCTAAAGACATTTCCTTTTAGAACAGAGAGTAAGCAAAGCAAATCACCAATCTAACACAAACAAACAAGTATTCAAACTGCTAGCAGAAAAATTATCAAACAGCTACAGCAAACCAATCAAATAACTTGAACTTGATGCATCAAACAACTCTGTCTTCACTTTTTTGGCCATATTACTTGTTAAGGCGAAGTAGTCTCATCTTTCACTAGCCTCCATCCAAATGACATAACTAACTCAATTCCACCAACGAACTGCCAATCAAAACACCATGAGCATACAATGACCTCTTTCAACTCTGAATGGCAGGACACTACATCATGGTATTCAATTGNAAAAAAAACTCGACCGTAGCTAAAACGTTTGCCTGGTAGATCATACAACGGGCCAAGTAGTATGAATTGTATACTGCAGTGATCAGATAAGTTCCACATTTCTAGTTTGTCCAATTTGAAATACAATTGACTTACATGCTTCATGCCAATTTTTATCTTGAAACTGTTGAAATTATAGGTCTCATTGCAATAAAATTGTTGAAATTTTTATCTTAAAACTGTTGAAATTTTTATCTTAAAACTGTTGAAATTATAGGTCTCATTGCAATTTTTAACAAACATATGTGAAAGAGTTGGGAAATGGTGGATCATAACAAGTTTATCCAACTATGTAAACAGGTTCATAGAACTGTACACCTGAAACTCATTTTCACTGGTGGTAATAAAGGTAAACGTGTCAAATCACATTTGTGTTGGACAAGAAAAGGTAGTAAAATTGACAGAAGATTATCCCGACTGTACATAATGAAATTTTTACTTATGGAGCAAACACAAGAACATGAATCCATGATCATCTAGGAATGACAAACAGTCGTGATGTTTTATCTTAGAGTTGAAAGAAAACTGCCAAATTTATATCAAGGAAGTCTGGGAAATGGCGATACTTAACTTTAGTTGCAATTTGGTGAAAAGGATATAAACTTTATATATCAAATTACATAGCTAAGCTCAAAATGCTAAAGACATTTCCTTTTAGAACAGAGAGTAAGCAAAGCAAATCACCAATCTAACACAAACAAACAAGTATTCAAACTGCTAGCAGAAAAATTATCAAACAGCTACAGCAAACCAATCAAATAACTTGAACTTGATGCATCAAACAACTCTGTCTTCACTTTTTTGGCCATATTACTTGTTAAGGCGAAGTAGTCTCATCTTTCACTAGCCTCCATCCAAATGACATAACTAACTCAATTCCACCAACGAACTGCCAATCAAAACACCATGAGCATACAATGACCTCTTTCAACTCTGAATGGCAGGACACTACATCATGGTATTCAATTGTCTCTTTTGTAGTATGCTTTGTTAGACATCTATGAGCATACTTGTGTTATTGCATTTTAAAAGGATGATATCAAAGACATTCCGTGAGCTTAACTTTTTGATCTTGGGTTCCTGGTTAAGCACTACTCGTATTAAGTAATTTGAACACTTATTAACACTCCATTTTACATGTCCTGACACAAGACTACAAAAACGATGCAGTAGAATCTTTTGTTCCATGTATGTTTTCACGTGCCCCAAGCTTGTCTGCCCTGAAATCATGATCAAACAAATAAAAACATATAAGCCCCTATAACTCTCAAATAGTCCAGTTACCGCATGAGACTTAATAGAGGTATTGATTAATACCAGAAATGGACTCACTTAGAAGCACAGGTTGCATTTGCCCATTCAACTATGACTGTTGCTGCGTTAGCACTGCCTCATTCAAAATAGCACAAATTCTCTTTCTCTCTGACTTTAGTCAGTTCCTGAAACAGAAAACATCTTAGTATATTGAATCATTCGTAGTTCAAATAGAAGTTTACTATGAAAATGAGATGTGAATTTGTTTAGAAACGCATGATTTCAAATCAGATATTATCTAGATATATAAAATTCAAGGAACATAAACTACATTTGATGAACTAAACAAATAATTATCATTTATTTTGGAAATTGGAAAATAAACTGTTGTAATTAACTTAAAACAAAAGTTAATAAGTTACTTATAAAATATAATAAATAAAGGAAGTCAAAGGGCATAAAGAGACGACATACCTTCATATTATGTTTGTGATTCCCCTTCTATTCTGACTTTGGGGATATGTGAGATTTGGGGCCAGTAGGAGCCTCCTCTACTGCATCTTTCTTTCAGATCTGGACATTCCCATATTTCCAAACTTAAAAGTGAAGGCAACAACGTCTCTGGTAGAGCTTTTACCTTTGGGCATCCCCAAATAAAGAGATGTTGGAGGGAGGTGAGGTGTTGGAGTCCCTCTGAAACTGTTTCCAAATTGTCAAAACTTTCAATGCAAAGTCGAGTAAGAGATGAAGGAAGATGAAGATGAGACAATTCACTCCAATTCGTCGCTTCTTCTTTTTCTTCTAAACCATATAAGGTTAGGTCAACTAGTGTGGTTGGAAACTTCTGTGGGCCCCATTCTGAGATGGGCTTCTTCAAATTCCCAATTGAAAGTTCACGCAAGTTGGAAGGCCAAAGCCCAGCTGTTGGAGCATCCATACTTGGACAACCCCTTATTGACAAATATGTTAACGAGGTGAGACGCTGCAGGTTTGGAAACGACGACTGCCTACTATCACATTTATATATATACAAACTTGTGAGGTGAATGAAGTTACCCCCGAATTCAATGATCGATGCCACATTTGGATGATCTATTATATTTACAGCTTCAAGCATTGGCATGCTTTTGCTGTTGATAAGAAACCTATTCTTCTCTCCCCCTTCTCCCAGCTCCTCTTTTAACAATAATAGTTTCTTACACCCAACAATGGTAACTGACTTGAGCTTCTGTCTTCCTCCGTTTGAGAAGCAGACACGTGTAATTGGATTACACCAATTGATTTTCAACGTCTCAATATTGTTTGGACAACTCAAATGCTTGAAATTATCACAAAGCAATACCTTTAACGACCTAAGAGATGTTAGGAAGTTGCTCCCATAATTGTACTCCTCATCTTTGTCCCCTAAACTCACCAAATTTTGACATCCATTTACTTTCAACTTCCTTAAATTCACGAGAACCTTACTACTTGCCTCTGCTTCTTTTGATTCCCACAAATATCTTATTTTTTACACCTACTGATTTGCAATTCTTCAACTGCCTTAAGACCCAATATAACACCCCTCCACACCTCATTAGTAAGCCATGAAATATTACTTATGTTCAACTTGGTGACTGATGGCGCTACATGAACCACACTTCTCAACACACCATCGCCACACCAACTTATTTTCAAATCCCTCAATGAAGGTAGTGGTGCTTCAAGTGAGACTTCAACCAATTTTGCACAATCTTCTATAGAGAGCTCTTGAAGGCATGGAAACACTTCGTCTCCTTCGAACGAGAATTCAACCAAATTTGGACAATCTTTAATATGCAGATCTTTCAGGCGTGGAAACACACAATCTGGAACCCCACTTCTACTATTGGTTGACCATACCTCCCACCCCGACATACCTTCAAAACTTAGACTTTCAAGTGAAGGAAATGCAAGGCCAGTACCAAAAAATTCTAAACCAACTACTTTTACATCACCCATATCTTGAATAGATAACTCCTTAAGTGATTGTAGCTGCCCGAGTGCTGGTAGAGATGTACACTTTTTGCTGCCGCGTATAGACACACAAGCCAACTGACGAAACGAGGGATCCCCAACCCATTTTGGAAACTCTAAACCCAGATAGTTTACAATGCCTAGCCTCTTCAAACAATCATTATATGGCTTCAATGCATCAAGGACATCGTTTTCAGCTGTGTCCTTTCGGGAAGCATTTGTCACGTCACTCCATTCCACCTCGAACTCGGTAAGCCTCTTTTGTGATAAGTCTACTTCTCGTGCTTCCGTCGCCAAATTTACTTTTTCCAGGCCCTCAATGGAAACTATTCCATGAAGATTCTCAAAATTTTTAAGTTGGGTTATCGAAAAGTCATTTTCTCCTCCAATAATGATTTTTGAAAGAGTTTGTAGGCTTTTCAACTCACCAATCCCTAAAGGCATGTCCTTTAACTCTGGAGTGCCTCTAATGTCCAAATGCCTTAGATTCTTTAACTTTAAGAAGCTGTTAGGCAACTTGGTTAATTTAGAACACCGAGAAACGATCAAGGTCTCTAAGTTATAGAGATCACAGACACTTTCAGGTAAATGTTTGATCTTAGTTCCAGATAAATTAAGATACCGCAAGTGCTTCAAACTACCAATAGATTCTGGTACCTCACTTATCTCATAACCACTCAAACTTATTACCCTTATCATTAGTAGTTGGGGAAGTAAGTCAACTAGGACCTTATTCGACAAGTAAGTTCGCCACATATCTTTTGCCCTGATAGACAAGAATGTTCTCAAACAGTTAGCTTCTTTGAACACCATAAACTTCTTGTAAGGTTCATATGTCTCACAGACGAATGACATATGACGGAGCTTTTCGAAAGCCAGTTTCCTAACATCCTTTCCCATCTCTTTCTCTAACCTGAAAAAGAATTCCCCAGCAACTGATGTGGCCAAATCATGCATCAGGTCATGCATAACAAACAGCGACTTGTCATCAGGCGCGTGTTGAAAAATTGACCGTGACAGCAACTCTTCAAAGTAGCCATGACCTAAACGTTCTTTGGTTGATTTGCTTGGATCTGATTCGTGCAAAAATCCTTCTGCCATCCACAGTAGAACCAAATCATCCTTTTTAAACAAGTAGTCCTTGGGGAACAAGGAGCAATATGCAAACAACTGCTTCAAAGATGCAGGGAGTTCATGGTAACTTAGCTTAAGAGCCGGAATAATTCCACCTCCCTCTTCTAAGTTCCATATCTCACTATCCACCATTTCCTTCCATCCTACTTCATCTTTTTCTTTTCTCCTTAATAACCTTCCAAGTGCTATTAAAGCCAAAGGCAAGCCTTTACATTTTCCCACAATGTCTTCACCATGTGCTTTAAGTGTTGGATACAAATCGAAGTTATTTGCATCCAATGCATTTTGACAAAATAAAGACACAGCATCATCATCGGAGAGACATTGCAATTGGTTTAGTTGACTGCAACCCAACTCCTTGAGCAATTGGTCCTTTCGAGTTGTTATGATAACTTTACTTCCACGAGCACATGCACTAAATGGACGCACTAAGGTTTCCCAATCCTTATAGTTCTCGGTCCATACATCATCTAACACAAGTAAAAACTTTTTTCCCCTAAGTTTACTGGCAAGAGCCACTTGAAGCAGATCAAATGTTTCAAAGTTCTTATCTTCCCCACCCACATATTGAAAAATACTTTTACTTATTTGGAAACTATCCCACTCCTCAGACACACAAACCCATGCCCTAAGTTCAATTTGAGAATTCACTTGTTCATCGCTATACAAAATCTTAGCTAGAGTTGTTTTGCCTACCCCGCCCATACCAAATATGGGCACAATACTAAAGTTTTTTTTACGTGGATCATCGCCTAAGAGCTTTTTAATAAACTCATCCTTATCACCTTGTCGACCAACAATACTAGATGCATCTACCAAAGAGGTCTCTAAAACTCTATTTTTATCTTTTGACCTATTATTCCCCACTTCTAATCCTCCATTCTTCACCGTCAAACCTACAGTTGTTTTTTCCTTTTCTAGTTCTTGTAACCGGACGTTAATATTATCTAACCTAGCATGTGTTCTAGTACATAGTGAGAAATTTGTGTAACAAGATGAAATGAGCTTTCGTACCTTGCTAGTGCTGGCTCCAGAATTCTTGATGAACTCAGGATTCATAGCATCGGTTGCCAAATCGTCTAGAATGTCATCTATATCATAAGCCAAATTTTTGAGATCATTGAGCCAGTTTTGAACAAGAACTTCTTTTATTTCCTTGTCAGAAGCATCAACAAGGAGAGCTTGGATACGGAACAATGTCTTCTCCAAGCTTTTCAGCTCGGAACGAATTCCTTGGACCCGACTAACTTGCTTCACTGCTTCATCGGCCAGCTTCTTAAAAACAGCTTCAATCAAGGTAGTAGCGATGACTTCAGCCATAGTTTATACGTAATTAATAATGGGTGAATATATAGGGGATTGATGTATTTGAATAAATGGTTGGGAAGGTTGTGATTATGTGAATGAAATTGGTGCAATTGTAACAAGGACTTTGGCAACTATTTATAACGATCTCAGCCTTGTTATGGACAGCTTGTTTTTAATATTCTTTTGCACCTTGTAGCTGGCTACTGTTATTAAAAAACCACGCGACACATTTAAAAAAAGGAAGTAAGGTGGCACGTCTTCACATACAACCGTTACTTCTAATTTGTCTAACATCAATAAAAGGAATTTCTCGGTGACGGATGATGATGGTAGCAGGTGACGATTTTAACTAGAGTGAAAAGTTGTGGACAAAGGTCAGTTAGTCTTGGTGTGGACAAAGCTAACAGAGTGTTACACTCTGTTCCCGAGTATAAAACGGAAAGAAGAGAAATGAAGAGATGAAAAAAAAGAGAAAAGAAGAGGAGTGGAGAAATTTTTGATTTTTAATCTTGTGTTCCCGAGTTGGAAAGAAAAGAAGAGAGATGTTAGCAAAAAAGGCTTTAAAATCACCTTCTCTCCAAATCATCCCAATTTGGGAAGAAGATTAGGAGAGAAGTTTTGGCATAATTTCCTCCTCTCTTCTCTTCTCTTCTTTCCAGAAAAAACTCGGGAATGCAATCTTTTTTGAATTCCCTCTCCACTTCTCTTCTTTTCTCTCCAAATAAAAACTCGGGAACAGAGTGTAAATGATTTAAAAAAGAAGTGATAGAATCACATAGGTTGCAGTGGATTTTCTCATTTTTTGTTTTCTTGAGAAATGAAATGGTTTATTTTTATTTTTATTTATTTTTTTATATTTTTCTCTTTAAGAAAGAGTTAATAATTTTTTTTGGGTAAAGGGGAGTAATCCTGCACCCTGGTAAATATATTAAAATCCAAACGTTTAAGTACAAATGGAATGTGGCTGAAGTACCACATTAACCTCAAGCTTAAACAGCTTGATAAACAGAAAGCCTATAGCCTATGACATGCCAAAAGCTCAAAACAACTTCTAGAATCAAAAAATGAACCTAGAATAAGAACTAAGCAAAACAAGCTAACCAACTGCTGCCGTGAATGATGGACTACCATCAGTAGTGGAGTGAGGAAATAAGTTAGCCGATTCATCAAACTCGTTTACAACAAAATCTTCATCACCACCTTCATCAGTAGCCAAAGCAGCATATGGATTTGACGTAGTTATATCGCTTTCCTTAGAGGATAAACCTTTAGATTTCAACATAGATGACGATGTAGGCACATTATTCCTATTAGTAACTCTCTTGTTTGGCTCACTAGTAGTCTTCTTAGGCTCATACCTAAGATTCGGTTTGACTGAGATACCAACCTGAGTCACGTTACTAGAGTGGGCTTTACCCTTCTTCTTCTTATGATTTACCTTTTGGAAACCATCATTAAGAGGCTCTGTAGGAGTAGCAACACTGGGAGTCGAGACAACAGGAGGACTGACCATGGTTTTAGGACAATGATCCTGGGTATGCCCAAAGATCTTACATGAAGTACACCTGGGAGGCCTCCATTCATACTCGACTCGGATAGTTTCTTTAGTAAAACCATCCCCTATAAGAGAGGGGACACCATACATATAAAAATTTTGGAACCTTGTTTAGATAAAGTCCATACATACATACATATAAAAAAAAATAAAAATAAAAAAAAAATAAATAAAAAAATAAAAAAAATAATAAAAAATTATATGCAAAAACTAACGCTATTATACAACATTGCCGGTATATGCTATTACGCGGGATTCGTCCTCCATTATTTAAATGGAAAATTAGATCTTTTTACTTACAGGGAATCCAATAAAAAACGCATAAATATCTAATAAATAATTCAAATGAAGATAATCTCCAATTAATATTATGGTTTAAAATTCAATTGTAACCACGTTTTCTGATCCGGAATAAAAGGAAAATTCTCCATGACTAGAGAAAATGATAAAACACTCGTCATTTCTCTCAACATTCAAAGCCTCACTCCTCGACATCTTGTTCATTCCATATTTCCATGTCAAGCTTGTTAGGAATAATATAATCGTAAGATTACAACAACAGATTGAGGCCTGCGATTAGTAGTGTCCTTAAACAGAAATTCGTCCTATCTAGTACGAACTGTTTAGAGGATACAACAATCAATTCAAGTATGAAACTTGAATCTAGCGAATCGGTTATGTTATGATGATGGAAATAGATGATGTTTGTGTGTTTTTTGATGAATCCAAAGTGAGAAATTCGTCCTCTATATATAGGCACATGGTGACCCTTCAAAACAGTCACAATACCCCTTCAAATGGCCTTAGAGACACTTCTTTTCATAATAGTCACAATGGTTCAGAATTAGTGACGCTTTAGCGACGACCCAGCGACAGAATAATCGTCGCTAACTGCCACCGGTTCAAACAGTCGCGATGGTTCGCCCTTTGATGCCTTTTCAATAGATCTAACCGTAACCATTGCAATTAGACGCGTCTTTACCATGATGACGGTCAATTAGAGACGGTTTAGTGACGATTTAGTGACAGAAAAACTGTCACTAATTTCAATTTCGTGGCAATCACTAATAACAACAAAACTATAATAAGTAATGTTCCAACAATACCCCACATTTTCTATTCAAACACCAATAATACCCCACATTTGAATAGAAAATAAGAAAATTACTTATTATTCTATTTCCATCAAATGTAATATGATATGCGTCAGATTAGGTGTCTTTTGGACTTGAACCTATCCTAGTGAGTACATATCGGATCTACTTTGTGGATAGTGAACATAAGTCTTGAACTAGCCACTTTTTGTAGTAAATCGAGACAATAAGTATCACACATATCATATTTATGCAATAACAGACTCTTACGGTTGTGTTCATTTCGGTCGTGAACATATCCTTATTCATGAGAATTTTAGAGAATTTAGCCATCTAGTTCCCAAAGATGCGACCACACATCAATCTCGTATAGGTAATGCCAATCAAGAATATTCCGTAGTATTCCACTGTAAAAGCCATTAGCATTATTAAGAATTAGAATTCAGCCCTCAATCATCAACGGAAAACACACAACATTCATCATAGGAATGGGCATACCTGTGTGTTGGTACTTTTTGAGTTTTTCTCAACCAGTTTTCCTATTGAACCTAGACCATGGGATCTCCAATTTTGCTAGGTTAGGTTTCCGCCGAGTAGTCACTCATTGTGTTGGCTTTAAGCCCATACCCCTCGATGTAAATATGACTTGTTCTCTACAAAGGCCTTTTGTCAAAGGATCTGCTATATTTTCCTTTGACTTTACGTAGTCGATGGAAATGGTTCCATTTCTTAACAAGTCCTTTATCGTATTGTGGCGACGTCTTATATGTCTTGACTTGCCGTTATAGATTTGATTCTTTGCTCTGGTAAGAGCAGCCATACTATCACAATGTATACACACAGCAGTCACAGGTTTTGGCCACAAGGGAATACCCTCTAGGAAGCTTTTAAGCCATTCTGCTTCTTCAGCAGCTTTGTCTAAGGCTACAAATTCTGCTTCCATTGTTGATCTGGTATTCACAGTTTGCTTAGACGATTTCCATGATACAGCAGCCCCTCCAAGTGTAAATACATAGCCACTTGTGGACTTTCCTTCATTATGATTGGAAATCCAATTGGCATCACAAAATCCTTCTAATACAGGAGGATATTTAGAGTAATGTAACCCATAAGCTATTGTATGCTTAAGATATTGAAGCACTCTTACTAGTGCATCCCAATGATCTTTTCCAGGGTTATGTGAGTATCGACTAAGTCGACTTACACTATATGCCAAATCTGGTCGTGTACAGTTCATTATATACATCAAGCTTCCTAGTACTTGTGTATATTGTAACTGAGATACACTTTGTCCTTTGTTCTTCTTGAGTTGAACCTTAGGATCAAAGGGAGTTACAACCGGTCTATCATCATAGTGCCCAAATTTCTTAAGGGTCTTCTCAATGTAATGAGATTGGGTAAGGATGTATCCATTGGAATTCTTTTGAATTCTTATACCAAGAATGACATCTGCTTCTCCCATGTCTTTCATCTCAAATGAAGAATGAAGCATTTTCTTGGTTTGGTTTATAACATCCATATTTGTTCCCATGATCAACATATCATCTACATATAAACAAATAATGACAAATGCATTTTTGTATTGTTTAACATAGACACATTTATCACATTCGTTTATCTGATAGCCGTTTGATAATAGAGTGTTATCAAACTTCTCATGCCATTGCTTTGGAGCTTGTTTAAGGCCGTAAAGAGATTTAATCAATTTACATACCTTATGCTCTTGACCTTTGACAACAAACCCCTCGGGTTGTTGCATATAGATTTCTTCATCTAATTCACCGTTTAAGAACGCTGTCTTCACATCCATTTGATGTATAATCAGGTTGTGAATTGCTGCTATAGCCATTAACGTTCTTATAGAGGTTATCCTTGTAACCGGTGAATAAGTGTCAAAGAAATCTTGACCTTCTTTTTGACGGTATCCTTTTGCTACTAAACGAGCCTTATACTTTTCTATGGTACCATCAGGTCTTAGTTTCTTTTTGAAGATCCACTTATGGCCTATTGGTTTATGTCCCGAAGGTAGATCAACCAATTTCCATGTATTATTATGCATAATTGAGTCTATTTCGCTTTGAATAGCCTCTTGCCAATAAGGTGCTTCTGATGAATCCATAGCAGCCTTATATGTTTGTGGTTCTTCATTCACAATATAGGTCATATAATCAGGTCCAAAGTCTTTAGAGACTTTTGCACGCTTACTTCTTCTAGGTTCATCATTATCTTGTTGAACCTCAGAATTGTTGTCTCTTTGATCTTGAGACAACTGATCGTCTAATACTCTTTTCCTTGGATTTGAGATTTGTTTCTCTTTATCCTTATAGGGAAAGATATTCTCAAAGAAATCTGCTTCAGCAGATTCTATAATTGTGTTGTTGCTTATGTCCTCTACATTGGATTTGTAAACCAGGAACCTATAAGCAGCACTATTCTTTGCTGGACCGAGATAAACACAATCAACTGTTTTTGGTCCAAGTTTGGTTCTCTTTGGTAAAGGTATTTGAACCTTTGCCAAACAACCCCACACTTTCATCCTTTTATAAGAAGGTTGTTTTCCTTTCCATAATTGATATGGAGATTTGTCACTCTTCTTATGTGGAATTTTATTCAACACTGTATTTGCAGCAAGACATGCTTCACCCCATAGACTATGAGGAGCCCCTGAAGTAATTAACATTGAATTAATCATGTTCTTCAATGTTCTATTCTTACGTTCAGCCACGCCATTTTGTTGTGGGGTGTATGGGGCTGTTGTTTGGTGTACAATACCATAAGTAGAACAAAATTCAGCAAAGTCATTGGATTCATATTCTCCTCCTCTATCAGACCTTAGAATTTTGATCTTTTTGTCTAGTTGATTTTCAACTTCTGCCTTATATGTCTTAAACATATTCAAGGCTTCATCTTTGGTATTTATTAAGTACACATAACAAAATTTGCTGCAATCATCAATGAAAGTAATATAATAATTCTTTCCTCCTCTTGATGGTGTTGCTTTGAAATCACATAAATCTGTATGGATTAAACCAAGTATTTCATTTGATTTTTCTACAGATTTGTGTGAATGACTTGTGTATTTAGATTCAACACATATCTCACACTTGGATATTTTATCCATTGTGCATTTAGGCAACATGCCTAAGTTTATCATTCTTTGCAAGGAACGAAAATTAACATGGCCTAATCTATTATGCCATAAGAAAGAAGGATCAATCATGTACACAGAAGCGGTGCTAGTGCCCGCGTTATTATTATTAATAACATTGTCATCAGTTACAACACTTAGTTTAAAGAGTCCCTGATCAAGGTAACCCTTTCCTACATACACACCACCCTTGGTGATTACAAATTTATCTGATTCAATTACAAGTTTAAATCCCTTATTACTAAGAATAGGGCCAGAAATCAGATTCTTGGTGATGTTAGGCACATGCAACACGTTTGAGAGTACAAGATCTTTTCCAGAAGTCAACTTCAATATGACTTTGCCCTTTCCTTCAATCTTTGAAGAAGTTCCATTCCCCATAAACATTGGTTCAGTTTCATTCACCTTTTGGTAAGAAACAAACATACTTCTTGAATTACATATGTGCTTTGTTGCACCAGTATCAAACCACCAATCAACATCATTTGTGGTCAAGAAGGCTTCAATTACTCCAACAAATTCTGTTGGAGAGGCGACATGGTTTGCTTGGTTGGAATTTCCTCCAGAATTTCCTCCTCCATGCTCTTTCTTGTGGCGACAATCCTTGGCTTTATGACCAGGTTTCCCACAGACCCAACAATGATAAACTTTCTTGAAGTTGTTGCTCTTTTGTTGGGTGTAATCCTTCTTCTTATCTTTGGAAGAATTCTGTCCAGAACCACCACCCTTTTTGTTGTTCTTGTGGTAATTCTTCGGTTTGGAAGAGCTTTCTCCAACCATGTTTGCATTTGGTTCTATCGAATTTGCATCAGCCTTTTCCTGCATCCTGTTATCCTCCTCAACACGAATTTTGAGAACAAGTTGCTCAAAACTCATATCATCAGTCAAATGTTTAAGATATAACTTAAAATTTTTCCAGGATTGAGGCAATTTTTCAATAATAGAACCAACAAGAAAGTTAGAGTTTATACCCATGCCTTCTACTTCCAATTCATGGACTATGATTTGGAGTTCTTCCACTTGCTTCACAACAGGCTTTGCATCATTCATTTTGAAGTTCAGAAATTTTCCAACAACAAACTTCTTGGAACATGCAACTTCAGTCCTGTATTTCTTTTCCAATGATATCCATATTTCCCTTGCATTTGAAAAAGTAGAATAGATATCATACAAGGAATCATCTAAAGCATTCAGAAGATAATTTCTGCAATTATATTCATTATGATTCCAAAGTGAGGCAGCCCTTTCATATTCTGCCACTTGTTCCTGAGTAGGAACAGTTTGTCCTTCCACATACGGATCTGTTGGTTCAGGATCCGTGAGAACATTCGACACATGCAACGTCGTCAAGTAAAACAACATCTTCTGTTGCCAACGACGAAAATCAGTTCCTTTGAACTTTTCAGGTTTTTCAACATGCGGTTTCTGCATCGCTTGATCCATCTTGAAATTTCTGTTTAAGATTGTTAGGAATAATATAATCGTAATACAAATTGTTTTGTATATAATCGTAAGATTACAACAACAGATTGAGGCCTGCGATTAGCAGTGTCCTTAAACAGAAATTCGTCCTATCTAGTACGAACTGTTTAGAGGATACAACAATCAATTCAAGTATGAAACTTGAATCTAGCGAATCGGTTATGTTATGATGATGGAAATAGATGATGTTTGTGTGTTTTTGATGAATCCAAAGTGAGAAATTCGTCCTCTATATATAGGCACATGGTGACCCTTCAAAACAGTCACAATACCCCTTCAAATGGCCTTAGAGACACTTCTTTTCGTAATAGTCACAATGGTTCAGAATTAGTGACGCTTTAGCGACGACCCAGCGACAGAATAATCGTCGCTAACTGCCACCGGTTCAAACAGTCGCGATGGTTCGCCTTTGATGCCTTTTCAATAGATCTAACCGTAACCATTGCAATTAGACGCGTCTTTACCATGATGACGGTCAATTAGAGACGGTTTAGTGACGATTTAGTAACAGAAAAACTGTCACTAATTTCAATTTCGTGGCAATCACTAATAACAACAAAACTATAATAAGTAATGTTCCAACAAAGCTTTTTGTCATCACTGCCCACAACTGTTTGCTCCCTCCCTCTCTGGGTTGTGGATTTCCACTTTACATGACTACTTGTTGACATCCGTGTTACTCCTAATTGCCTAACTACATAATAATGAAATTAAGCATCATAATAGTTCCGAAAATTCAACGTCTAAAATGTTACATCATTTTTAACTGCAAAATGAATTGCTAAATCTCTCACCAAAAGTGAAACACCTCCTGTCTTGATGAAAATGCATTTTTCGCTCCAGTGTCATCAAGTAGACCAGTAGCAGTTTTTCACCAAAAACTGGCATGCATATAAAAATTTCGAATACAATATTCGAACTACTCTGAAATTAGCTGTTAAACACTTCTTAAATAAATCAATTAATCACAAACGTATACCTACAAGTTAAGAAAGTCAACTGATTAAGACACGTCCTCACCATTCAGAAAGAATCTCAACACATGGTTTGCATATATGTAAAATTATTTGTTAAAGGGTGCATGTGCATGGTCATTGAAGCAGTTACTCTGTTTTATACATGACATGTATTAAATAGGAAGCTCGTTATACACATGTGCCGAAAACTTTTAATTCTCACTTAGCAGACGTAAAGATGTTATGCCAAGTGAACCAATGTAACTTTTTACGTCAAAAGTATTACCTGTTTTGGTTTCTAACAAAAAAAAGACCCCCTTTACCTGTTAGATACAAAACAGAACCCAAATCGACCCATTAGACGGGTCAGAATTTCCACTTCTACTGTAAAATAATCCATTTGACCACAAAAACCAAATTGCAATCCGATATTATGCACATCTACATAATGCCATTTGAAGATAACATGTCTGGTAAATTTGACAAGGTTGATGTTTTTTTAACAAGGTAGAATATTACCTGAAATCGAAATGTTTGAAAGTTTGAGTGTTTTAATGGTGTAAAGAAAGAAATTAACGATAAAAAAAAATCAAACCAAAGTTAGCAATATATATTTCGGGATTCTGACGTGTACCCTCCAGAAAGTGAGCCACAATATATATAGCGGGATTCTTTCTATTTTGTCATAAGCCCGAATCTTTTTATCCATTTTGTCAAATTCAATAATCATTCTGGCTACTTTGGCCGATTTCCTATGAAAATTGAAACTTACCTACAAGCTGTAAATGGGCTGCAATAGGAGTAGTGCTGCAAAATTTCCAAAGGAAAGGCGTACAAAGCCAGGCTAAGTGATACTATATATGACAGTCTCTGAAATGGTGGAGAATGGTACTTTGAAATGGCCTATAGGCTGGACAAGTTAGTTTCCAATATTAAGCACAATCCAAATCCCTGACTTGGTTGCCTCAAAGGAAGATACAGTCAAGTCACAAGTGGTTAAGTCAGAATGGTAAATTCAAGAAATTCTCAATTAAAACTGTTTGGGAAGAAGCAAGGGCTGCACAACCAGTTATGCAGTGGCTAACCTAAGTTGGTACGGTTCTCATAAGGCAGTCCTAGACACTGATTTATACTATGGTTGGCCAACCAAGAGAGATTACAGACACACAGGACATGGTGGTGGTGTTGAATACTCAAAATAATCTCATATGCCTAATTGCCTATAAAGCAGCAAGCGCAATGATTTACATAGTTACTTGTTCTTTCAATGTGACTACTTTAAGAGCTCATCGAAAGAGATATAACACACTACAACAAATTGGTCATTTGTGCACACTTTTTTCTTCACACTTTATACACTGTGAACTTTAATTTTCAGGATATTCACACTTATAAGTGAGTAAAAATTATTCGCACTTAAAAGTGTGATAAGCATCAAGCGTTACAAAAACTTCACACTTTAAGACGTGAGAAAAAAAGCTCACACTTAAGTGTATGAAGTAATTTAGGTATAATGTCTTCACACTTTCAAGTGTGAATAAATATAAGAACACTTCGCACTTTTAAATGTTAAGTAAGTGTAATTTTTTTTCACGCTCTAAAATGTGCTCTAAAATGTGAACAAATACAGTTTCATAAATTTAGTTGGAATAAGTTCACACACTTTAAAAGTGTGAGGTTTTAATTATTTATGTACAAAATAAATAAATAAATACTCTGTAATTCACTACTCCCCGTTTTCATAAAAATCTCAAACAATAAAATGAAACGCTAGCAGACGATCGTTGGCGTCGCATTGCCACCGTCAAGATCACCGTCGTCATGCCTTCATCGCCGTCGTCACCTTCACCGTCATCACACCGTCACCCTCACAAGATCACCGTCAAGATCACCATTGCATAACCATCGTCTCCGTTTCATAGACGTCTATAAGGTTAATTTCTGATTTACCATCATCAATCATCTCTGTTCGATTGAGTTTGTAAGTGTTGAATATCACTTGTGAAATCTATGGCTTATTTGTTGATTCAGTACTAATTTTAGGGTTTGAAAATCTAATTATTTTATTGAATTGTAGATATGGTGCCGTTGTATGAAAGCTTAGGCGCGAGTGGCGTATTGGAGATTGATCAGAAGGTGCTTGATGATTGTGTATTTTTGGCAATGAGCTTTTAGGAGCGTTTAGTGTTTACTAGCATTTAGCGTTTAGAGTTAAAAATGTTACGAAATTTGATAGCATTTAGCATTTAGCGTTTAGTGATTGGAATATTATTTTACAAAATTTGGATTATGTGTCTCTGTAGTTTTAAAAGTTTGTTTTTGTAGTGTGTTTTCAAATAATTACACGTAGAATGTAGTTAGTGGAAGGCAATTCTAATATTAGTATTTAGTTAGTAGCTAGCTTTGTGATACCAAAGAGTAATACTCTACTTTTAATATTTGGTTCAGGATATACGGTTGTGCATTCCAACTGTTACATTGTCTCGAGGCTCCTTGTATTCTTACATATTATTTGAATTTGTAGGAGAGTTTAAGAACGTTGATGCTGGTTTTACTGTTTTCCTATAGAGATTTGCTGGTTTTACTGTTTTGTTGTTGTGGAATAAGCTTTAGGTGACATTTTCTGTTGTTGTGCAGATTAGGTTTAGTGCTCCTCAAGGTTGTGGGAAGACTACACTGGTCTTCGCTCTAGACTATCTTTTCCAAACTTCATGGAGGTAATGTACAGAGTAATGATGTACTACGTACTTTTGTAGAATGATGTGTGGTCATTAATTCATAAGGTTACAATCTAATGGGTCATAGGTCAAAATGGGTCAAATGGGAATACATGTCAAACGGGTTATGGGTCAACTGGTTCGGGCTGGGTCAAGAGTTGAATTTTCTTAAGGTCTAATTCTGCTTTTTGATGCTTCCATCTTCAAACCAGGTACTTCATCAAACTATTACGTAGGTTTACGGTATGAAAAAAGTGTCACTACAACCATTGCTTGGGTAGCAAATAGAGTAACCCCTTTTCGAGATAGATTAAAATTTGAATTGAAATCATTAATGGAATAATATAGCATTGCTGCCTTCCTTTGGGCTTTGAACACAAATATAAGAAAGAAGCTAATATCATTTAATACTTGTTTAAGTTCAGAACATATCTCCTAAACTTCTGCAAATAAGCTGATGTATATGTAGTTGCTGTAACAGAACTGATGTATTTAAGTTTTGTGTTATGAGGTGTTTAGGATTGCCTTATATAATTTATTGAATACTCGTCCTTTATTGACTGTGTTGCTTATTGTTTTGTTTGCTCGTCTTTTATAAAGTTAGTGTTTGTTGCCTGCAGATGTCCACCTTGCAAGCGTCGATAAAGTTTTGTACTCATGGGGTGATAATATAATAATTACCTCGAACTGAGCATCATTAATGGATGCGGACATGAGGCTCTTTAAGAAGCTGATGTTTGTATTATCTTATGTTTTTATTTCTTTTTCGTTATAATATAATAATTATCTATCTCGTGTTTGCTTTTCCATATGATAATTACATAGAATAATTCTACACCTGTTATCATTTAAGGACTAATGGCTCTCAGTTGAACTCATTATGCAGGGCAATTGATACACTATGGCATATTTACAGTCAAGGTACTGAAAACGTGTTTGTTATAGTGAAGTTGATAATGAAAAAGTAGTAGTAGATAATTGCTGGTGTGAAGTCTGATATGATTAGCCGTAGGTGTTCGATGTCAGTTTCTAGTCATCCAAATCCCGTTACTTATGTTATCGTGTTAGTTTTGTTGTTTCAGGTGGTGTTAGTTAATAGAACCATAAGAGGCAGAATGATGCTAAGGGTACTAATGGTCATATGACAACGTGAAAAGTAGGCGTTCTTTTTCAGTTGCTCGACATCAAATTAGTGACTTGGAGGTACATTTTGGTTTTAAGTTTGCTGTTTATGTTTTTCATGTGTTTTGTAAGTACTCCAAGTAGAATAGAGCGTATAATAGAATACATTCAATTGATTTTTTGGTCTATTAATAAAATAATATCGCTGAGAGGTCGAGTTCCTTCAGTTGTGAGACCGTGTGGTGTGTTTTCAAGCTGTAGATTTTTTTTGTTAGTTTTACGGTGATTTAGGGTATGAAAGAAAGGTGTATTTGAGAATTATACTTTGATGTACTACAGATGTTGAACTCGGTTTCTAGCTTTTGCCTATCGAGCACTTTTATGTTACTCGTTGTGCGTTTCCCTGATTTGGAAATTTGATACATTATAGTAGTCCTAAATTTCAGTAGGCATGTATATGAGAAGAAACAGAATTATTGTATATTGTTAGTATTGACTATGAGGCAATTTAGGAGTCAAAATGAGGCTTTACATTTTAATGTATGTTCTATTGAATATTGGTGCATTTGGACCACTTGCTGCATAAGGGTAAGGCTGTTGAGCTGGTGCATTTGGACCTTGATAGGGAACATCTAGTCTGTGCTGGCCATAAGGTTGAGGATAAGGACCCTGTTGTGGGTGTTGTACGCGGGTGGCTTACCATACTGACCCTGCTGCACATAACCTTGCGGGTAAGCTTAAGGCGGATGTTGGGCGGGCCCCTGGTTGTCATACTTGGGTTCACCATAGCCATGACTATAACCCTGAGACGCACTCTGTGATTTAGGAACGCCACTATCCACCAGCTTTTGACTGTAAATAGTGCTTTTATTTATGACCTGCGACTGTTAATTTTTATTCAAGCTGTAGTTATTTCTTATCTTTGTAATGCGCCTTCATCACTATACGTGCATAAAGTGCAAGATATCCTCATACGATTCAAATATAATTCTTGACAGAATCGGATAGGAGATGTTGATGGATGGAAATTTAGCTGATGATGAGATAGAAATCGAGTTGGCACCTGTAGCTGTGCAGTTGGCCTATGTACAGCAGGTAACGACATTTAAAGTTTTATAAGATTATGGTTTCAAATATAATTTCCTTTGACAGGTATGTTTCACAGATTACTCCTGAGTTTTGGATTATCAAGACTAAGAAAATGATGTTGCTTCAGACTTTATAATTTGTTCTAGAAAAATTATTGTTCTTCGTTGTTGCTTTGAACTAGAAGTAACAGTTGGATAGTTTAAGTGATTTTATGGATTTTGTGTATTTATGTTTGAAAGTGAAAACTTGTTCAAGAATTGTATGCAGATTTCAGTTTATAATTTGTTTTTTTTATATTGATTTTTTGTCTCAGAATTGTGTCATGTCGAGTTTTGTATGTTGTCGCTAATATAATTAGTGACGAAGCTATAGTGACGACTAGCAGCGACAATAACTTTTGTCACTAAATTAGTGATGATTATAGACTGTTAGTGACAAAAGCCTTGTTGTCACTAAAAGCAGTTTTTCTTGTAGTGAATTATTTCAATTCATCACACTAAAATGCGAAGAAGTAAAAGCTCACACTTTTAAGTGTGAAGAATTGTTTAAAATCATCACACTTAAAAGTGTGAAGAATTAAAAGCTCACACTTAAAAGTGTGAAGGATTGTTTTAAAATCATCACACTTGAAAGTGTGAAGAATTCTTTCAAAATCATCACACTTGAAAGAGTGAACTTTTTATAGATCTTCACACTTAAAAGTGTGAAATTATTTGCTACACCAATATGGTTCACACACAAGCTAAGTGTGAACTTTTTAATTCCACACACTTTATAGTGTGAAAATATGCTTTAATAAGTGTGAAAAGTTGGCTATTTTGTTGTAGTGTTAGTTTATCTTTTAGATGAAACAAATTGTATTTTAGATGTATCTTAGGTTAGTTTATTTTATTTACATTTAGTATAATATTTAATTTAAGGTTTAAATTAAATCATAAAAATCTTTAGGGTAAAAGTTCAAAATTATACGTAAATTAGGTATTCGAATTTTAGGGTTTTACAGCGGGTTTCGGTTATCCCCAATTGAATATTGTACGAATAAAATGGCGGTATTAATATTAAGTCACACTAATCCACCGAAAAAATAAAGGAAAACACCCTAAAATATTCATTTTTCTTAAGTTAAAGAAAATGAGTATCGTATCAAACGATTTAACGCTTTTGAATAATTCATGTACATAATAAAATATGTTATGTCATAGAGATATGTACATAAAAAAAATATAATGGAAGAAATTATATATAATGTATATATATTCTAGTTAATTATAATATATATAAACCGGGTATAGATTCGGGTAAACGGGTACGGGTACGGGTAATCGGACGGGTATTACCAGAACCCGTACCCGGCTAAAAAATTATATCAATACCCAAACCCGCATCCAAACCGGCTAACCCGCCCCCGAACCCGACCCAACCGGTTCGGGTTTCGGTTTTCCCCGTCGTTTTCGGGTGCTTTTGCCATCCCTAGCCTCACTCCTCGGCATCTTGTTTCTTCCCTGTCAAGCTTTGTCGTCACTACCCACAACTAGGGTGTCAAAGTACCCGAGCCCGACTTGGACCTGAACCCGAGTAACCCGAATAGTAAATAGTGTCGGGTATCGGGTTGAAAATGTTTAGCTAACTCAGGTTCGGGTCGACTCGTTTGACATGAATAAGGGTTTTTTAATTTTTTTAAATATATTATTTTATAAATTATCTATATAAATTAGAACAAATATGCAAATTTTATGACTATTTTACTCGTATTCGGGTTGGCCCGACCCGAAGTGACATGACCCGAGTGACCCGACCCGAATTGACCCGAACCCGACTAACCCGAGTTCAAATAAGGTCAGGTTCAGGTATGTTATTTCTAGCCGTGACCCGACTTTGACTCGACCTGAACCCGACCAACCTGACTCGACTGACACTCACGACTGTTTGCTCCATCCCTCTCTGGGTTGACACATATAAATCATATTAATCAATCTTGTGAATTTCTTTAATTAAATACGGTTATGCATTTAATTTAGTGAAATTTGACTTTTATACCGGTTTAAACATGTATATTGAGTGCACATTTTAGAAACGGGTAATGATATGTACACATATTATTTTACTTTGCACATATTGAATTAATAAATAAGACAAAAAATACCTCATGTAATTTTATGTGTGCAAAGTAAAATTACATGTGTACATGTCAATTCCCATTGGAAATTCCCATTGCCATTGGAAATTCCCATTGCCTAATTACATAATAATGAAATGAAGCATCATAATAGTTCCGAAAATTCAACGTCAAGCTTTGTCATCACTGTGGGTTGTGGATTTCCACTCTGCATGACTACTTGTTGATATCCGTGCTCCTAATTGCCTAATTACATTAGAGTGAAATCAAGCATCATAATAGTTCCGAAAATCAACGTCTAAAATGTTACTCCCTCCGTCCCATTTTATAAGTCCATTTTGTCAATTTGGGTTGTCCCAAATTATATGTCCACTTTTAATTTCAACCAATGAGAATGCTTGTAAGTGGGTGAGAATGAATTTTTATTGGTTAGTATTGTAAGGGCCCCACTTTTCTTAAACTTTGTGAAATATGAAAGTGGACTTATAATTTGGGACGGAGGGAGTACATCATTTTTAACTGCAAAATGCAATCGCTGAGCTGTTTGTTTTTTTAAGATATTTTATGTCTAAATCTCAATATAAGTGGTTTAAAAGTATGAATCTTATTTATTTTTTACCGTTTGTTTTCTTAAAATGTCTGAATATACTAAAGAATGATCCTTTCACTATAAAACAACGGTCAACCGATCACCACTCATTCCTGACTTGATTTCCTTATATATTACGAGTATGTTTCTAATCTAAATTTGATTATTCTTGTAGACATATGTCATTCTTTTTTCTTTAAAAAAAAAAAAAAAAAAAAAAAAAACACTTGAAGATCAAAACAAAATAATATCTTAAAATACATTTATCAAGTGCTTGAATAAAAAATCAATCCACTCCTCGTTGCCCCCTTTGCCCACCAGAATATAAAACCCAAAAGTCAATTGAACAAGTTGATAATCTCAAAAAATGCAATTGGTTGGATCCAATAAAAACCAACATCTCCATTGCCTGATTATAAATCGAGATCTAAATGCGAACTGAAGAATAGGGAGTGGTAAGTTTGTTGTTTGGTTTTTCTTTTCAGATTTGGTTTAAGAGATAATCAGATATCACATGACCTCTTATTAAAGAATAAGAGGATTTTCAGAGTTTTTAACATCTGAAGTTTTATAGAAAACAAACAGTGGGAAACAAAACACATCTGACCGAATCAGATGCCATTCAGATTTTTTTATGAAAAACAAACAGCCTCGGTACCAAAAGTGAAACACCTCCTGTCTGGATGAAAATGCATTTTTCGCTCCAGTGTCATCAAGTAGACCAGTAGCAGTTTTTCACCAAAAACTGGTATGCATATAAAAATTTAGAATACAATATTCGAACTACTCTGAAATTAGCTGTTAAACACTGCTTAAATAAATCAATTAATCACAAACGTATACCTACAAGTTAAGAAAGTCAACTGATTAAGACACATCCTCACCATTCAGAAAGAATCTCAACACATGGTTTGCACATGTGCGTGGTCATTGAAGTAGTTACTCAGTTTTATACAAATATATTTGTTATTAAGCTTTTTATTGACTTATTATTATTATTATTATTATTATTTATTTATTTATTTATTTTTATATATTTAGGTTACCTTGGTTTCTGACTCGACTTTGCCGGCAGACTAATCCCAGGGCAACTACCCTTTTGGATAGCCCGGAGTCGGTGCAGGTGAACCTCAGTGGCCACAAGGGTATTAATTTTCTCCCCGTTGGATTCGAACCCTTGACCTCCTCTTTGGAAGGCAGCTATTCTTACCTCTGGGTTAACGTTCGCCGACTTAACCATTGCATATGCGATGTATTAAATAGGAAGCTCGTTATACACATGTGCCGAAATCTTTTTTTTTTTAGTGCAAACTGGTGAATTATATTATAATAGTCAACAAATTACAAGAATTCTTTAACTGGAATGGACAAGCCCCATCCAGAATATCAACATCTACATACAACATAAAATTTTCAAACAGAACAAGCTACATTCCTATTGTTATCCAATACATACTACAAACATCAAGCAAAACAGCCAAACTGCACTTTAGTGTAAACCATGCCAGTTTGTCCATTCAATTCACCATTTTTGCACTTACCATCTAGCTACATTTCCACATCACCCTTCTATCCAATCCATTCAACCTGCCACCACAATAGAAAGGATTGAAGTGGTGTGTGGCTTCACTAGGAACCCATATCCTATCCATGGGGGGGCTCTGCCAAGTAGCCTACATTTCCCTCTCTAAGGAAGGCTTCAGCTACTTAGGAACACTCACCCTCCATGATGCCAACCATACCTCCTGTGGTGGTGTATTGAGAGGACCAAGAAGGTTCATCTTTCACACCTCTCTATTCCACTCATCATACACCACCCTNTTAGTGCAAACTGGTGAATTATATTATAATAGTCAACAAATTACAAGAATTCTTTAACTGGAATGGACAAGCCCCATCCAGAATATCAACATCTACATACAACATAAAATTTTCAAACAGAACAAGCTACATTCCTATTGTTATCCAATACATACTACAAACATCAAGCAAAACAGCCAAACTGCACTTTAGTGTAAACCATGCCAGTTTGTCCATTCAATTCACCATTTTTGCACTTACCATCTAGCTACATTTCCACATCACCCTTCTATCCAATCCATTCAACCTGCCACCACAATAGAAAGGATTGAAGTGGTGTGTGGCTTCACTAGGAACCCATATCCTATCCATGGGGGGGCTCTGCCAAGTAGCCTACATTTCCCTCTCTAAGGAAGGCTTCAGCTACTTAGGAACACTCACCCTCCATGATGCCAACCATACCTCCTGTGGTGGTGTATTGAGAGGACCAAGAAGGTTCATCTTTCACACCTCTCTATTCCACTCATCATACACCACCCTACTAGATCACTTACCCTTCACAGTGCACAACCCTTCTTTATGGTACATTCCTCCAATTTAGACCTCCTTCTTTTCACCATATACTCACTAGTTTCCTCCCAAGGCCAAACTAGTAGTGCATGCTTACTAACAAGGTACAGTCATATTAGAAGAACTCCAAGGTACAAGGTATTGAACTCACTGTAGTGATCTAAATGAACTTAGGAAACCAGCAAAATATATTCAGAATGTTGTTTCCCATAAAACCATACACCCCTTTATTCAGTGGCTAAAACACATCTATAAAGCTGCTCCATTCACTTGCCCCTTAACTTCTGCTAGACCCATTCACATTAATGGTGATGGTGCTTTAAAGACCAATTCCCACTCTTCAGCCACTTTAATTGTTTGTAATGATCTTTTGACAGTTAAGCAAAGAAGTTGCATCTTTACTTTCTCTACAATACTGCTCAGTACCACCTGTGCATCCAATTTCTCACCAGTGAATATTCTTGAGTTTCTTTCCTTCCATATATGATATACAACAGTTGCCAAGGTGATTCTAGCCAGAACACTATCAATTGTATTGTTACATGGGTCAGTAGCATACTGCTCAATCACATTATCCCATGAATCAGTCAACCATTCCTTCCTCATTTTCTTTTTAAGGCTGCTCCAAATGTATTTTGAATATTTGCATTCAAAGAATAGGTGATTGTGAGAGTCTTGAACTTCATTACATAGAGAGCATTTCATATTAGGGTCATTATTCCATCTCATCATCCTATCTTGAGTCTGCAGCTTGTATTTCATTGCCATCCATAGTATAAAAGCCATCCTAGGGTTACATTGTGAGAACCATACCACCTTATACCATCTAACAGTACTTCCAGGCTGACGTAAAGCATTATAAGCAATTTTTGTTGAGTATTCAACAATCTTTCCATTATTATCTTTCCAAACAGTTTGACCATTGTCATTGCATACATGCCTCTTGATTTTGTCTCTTAAATCCAGCAATACCTTCCAAATCCAGCAATCATTATACTTCTTCTGAACTTCCCAAATACTTTTTTCCTTTAGCTTAACAATATTGACCCATTTTACCCATAATGAATCTTTCCTAGCAGCTATATTCCAAAGATTCTTGATCAATAAAGCCTCATTCCAGTTGCTTAACATTCTTAACCCCAACCCACCTTCACATTTAGGTCTGCATACAGAACTCCAAGCTACCTTAGCTGATCCTTTTCTCAACTTCCCTTTACACCATAAGAATCCTTTAAGAACACTATCAATGTCCTGAATAACCGTCTTGGGAATTAAAAACACTGCTGTGCCGAAATCTTTAAATTCTCACTTAGGAGATGTAAAGATGTTATGACACGTGAACCAATGTAATTTTTTTACGTCAAAAGTATTACCCGTTTTGGTTTCTAACAAAAAAAAGACCCCCTTTACCTGTTAGATACAAAACAGAACCCAAATCGACCCATTTAACGGGTCAGAATTTCCACTTCTAATGTAAACTAATCCATTTGACCACAAAAACCAAACTGCAATCCGATATTATGCACATCTATATAAAGCCATGGCAGATAACATGTCTGGTAAATTTGACAAGGTTGATGTTTTCTTAACAAGGTAGAATATTACCTGAAATTGAAATGTTTGAAAGTTTGAGTGTTTTAATGGTGTAAACAAATTAACGATAAAAAAAATCAAACCAAAGTTAGCAATATATATTTCGGGATTCTGATGTGGTAAAGGTAGCGCGCAAACTATTTAGTTTTCTTTGTGTACCCTCCAGAAAGTGAGCCGCAATATATATTGCGGGATTCTTTCTATTTTGTCATAAGCCCGAATCTTTTTATCCGTTGTGTCAAATTCAATAATCATTTTGGCTACTTTGGCCGATTTCCTATGAAAATTGACACTTACCTACAAGCTGTAAATGGGCTGCAATAGGAGTAGTGCTGCAAAATTTCCAAAGGAAAGGTGTACAAAGCCAGGCTAAGTGATACTATATATGACAGTCTCTGAAATGGTGGAGAATGGTACTTTGAAATGGCCTATAGGCTGGACAAGTTAGTTTCCAATATTAAGCACAATCCAAATCCCTGACTTGGTTGCCTCAAAGGAAGATACAGTCAAGTCACAAGTGGTTAAGTCAGAATGGTAAATTCAAGAAATTCTCAATTAAAACTGTTTGGGAAGAAGCAAGGGCTGCACAACCAGTTATGCAGTGGCTACCCTAAGTTGGTACGGTTCTCATAAGGCAATCCTAGACACTGATTTATACTATGGTTGGCCAACCAAGAGAGATTACAGACACACAGGACATGGTGATGGTGTTGAATACTCAAAATAATCTCATATGCCTAATTGCCTATAAAGCAGCAAGCGCAATGATTTACATAGTTACTTGTTCTTTCAATGTGACTACTTTAAGAGCTCATCGAAAGAGATATAACAGAAGGTGAATGCTGATGGCGTGCCATATGGTTATCCAGCAATACAATGAAAAGAGATATTTCAGAACATAAATTTAGTTATTATTTTCCTCTGTTTTGAATTAGTTGAGAGGTCCCCAAGAAGTCTGAACAAATTTTGGATAAAAAATGTTTATCCAGCAATGCAATCACCAATCAGGTTCATATGCACCATATATAAACCTAATAGTGAAAAATTATGAATACACATGGAAATGTATTTGTTATGTTTTCTATTTTGAGATGTCATTGTACCTTTTAAATACAATTTCCCTGGTAGTAATAAAGGTTGACGTTAGTCAAGTCACATTCTTGTTGGACAAAAATAGATAGGAAAATTGAGAGAAGATTATACCTGATTGTACAAAAAGAGACTTTTATTTATGGAACAAACACAAGATGCCATGATCATTGGACGACAAACAGTAATCTCACAGAGAAAGTCTGGCAAATGGCAATACTTAAGCTTTATTTATTCACATTTTGGTGAAAAGGACAAAATTATATATGTCAAATTTAATAGCTAGCTCAAAATCCCAAGGACTTCCTTTTAGAACAGAGAGTAAGCAAAACAAATCACCAATCTAAAAAAACAAACAAATATTCAAACTGCTAGCAGAAAATCTATCAAACAACAACAGCAAATTAAACCAGGCTAATAAGTCTTCACTTTTTTTGTCATATCATTTGTTAAGGCGAAGTAGTCTCATCTTTCACGACTCACTAGCCTCCATCCAAATGATATACCAACTCAATTCCACCAATGAACCGCCAATCAAAACACTATGAGCATAGAATGACATCTTTCGACTCTGAAATACTGCATGGCAGGACACAAAATAATGATATTCAATTGTCTCTTTTGGAGTATGCTTTGTTAGACATGTATGAGCATACTTGTGTATGAGCATAACTTTCTGATCTTGGATTCCCGGTTAAGCACTATCAAGTAACTTGAACAGTTATTAACACTCCATTTTAGATGTCCTGACACGCAAACTACAAAGACGATGCAGTAGAATCTTTTGTTCCATGTACGTATTCACTTGCCCCAAGCTTGTTTGCCCTGAAATCATGATCAAACAAATAAATAGATATAAGCCCCTATAACTCTCAAATAGTCCCGTTACCGCATGAGACTACATTCAAGTACTAGGGGTGTGGATTAGAAATGGACTCACTTAGAAGTATAGGTTGCATTTTGCCAATTAGCTTCCCTGGTACGTTGCGGATGAAAGATTGTAGAGAAGTTTAGTTGAGCCTTCAACTACGTACTTGTAAAGGTAGCTTCAAAACTTCCCCGTAAATCAGGCATCTCAAACAAAACTGAACCTGAGTAACCATATCAAGGTCAATTCAAACAAGTTCATTACTTAGCAAGAAACTATTGATATGGTGTACATGGAAGTGAAGAGAATCGTTAGATACGTACCAGCTGAAACTCAAGAAACACATTTGCTTGCCAAATTGGACTCTCTAATTTATAAACCGCTGACCATATTTTTGCTTCGTTGACACCGCCTCATTCAAAATAGCACAAACTCTCTTTCTCTTTGACTTTAGTCAGTTCTAGAAGAAAACATCTTATTATATTGAATCATTCATATATAATCTTATTTAAATCGTACGGAGACATAAATTAAAAAATAATAATAATAAAATAAAATAAATAAAAATCCAAGGGCATAAAGAAACGACATACCTTCATTTATGTTTGTGACTCGTAGTCTATTTGGATTTTGGGGATATGGGAGATTTGGGGCCAGTAGGAGCCTCCTCTACTGCATTTTTCTTCCAGATCTGGACATGAACTTATTTCCAAACTCAAAAGTGAAGGCAACAACGTTTCTGGTAGGTCTTTCATCTTTGGGCAACCGCTAATCTCGAGATGTTGGAGGGAGGCGAGGTGTTGGAGTCCGTCGGAAAATGATTCCAATTTCTCGAAATTGAAAATCCAAAGTACAGTAAGAGATGAAGGAAGATGAAGATGAGACAATTGACTCCAATTAGTCGCTGCTTCTGTTTCACCGAATAACTTTAGGTCAACTAGTGAGTTTGGAAACTTCTGTGGGTCCCATTCTGAGATGGGCTTCTTCAACCCCCCAATTGTAAGGAAACGCAAGTTGGGAGGCCAAGGCCCAGCTGTTGGAACATCCATACTTGGACAATCTGAAATACTTAACGAGGTGAGACTCGGTAATTGGAGGTCTGCAAATACTGACTCCGCCTTACTTTTACAAGCATATATACTTAATGTGGTGAGGTGAATGAAGTTACCCCCAAAATCAATGATCGATGCCACATTTGGATGATCTGATATCCTTACATCTTCAAGCAGTGGCATGCTTTTGCTGTTGATAACTGACCTATTCTTCTCTCCTCCTTCTCCCAACTCCTTTATCAATAGTTTCTTACAATCCTTAATTTCAACTGACTTGAGCTTCTGCCCCCCTCCCATTGAGAAGGAGACACATGTAATTGAATCACAACAATAGATATCCAACGTCTCAATGTTGTTTGGACAACTCAAATGCTTGAAATTCTCACAAAACCATACCTCTAACGACCTAAGAGATGTTAGGAGGTTGCTCCCATAATTGTACTCCTCCTCATCTTTCTCCCCTAAACTCACCAAATTTTTACATTCCTCTACATTCAACTTCCTTAAATTCACGAGAACCTTTGCCTCTGCTTCTTTTGATTCCCACAAATATCTTATTTCATCACACCTTCTAACTACCAATTCTTCAACTGCCTTAAGATCCAGTATAACACCTCTCCACACCTCGTTAGTAAGCCCTGAAATATTCGATATATCCAACTTGGTGACTGATGGAGCTACATAAACCACACTTCTCATCAAACCATCGCCACAGTTATCTATTCTCAGACTCTTTAATGAAAGTAGTGGTGCTTTAAGTGAGACTTCAACCAAGTTAGGACAACCTCCTATAAGCAGCTCTTGAAGGCATCGAAACACAGAATCTTCTTCAAATGAGAATTCAACCAAATTAGGACAACCTATTATATTGAGCTCTTTCAGGCATGGAAACACAGAATCTCCAACCCCACTTCCACTATTGGTTGACCATACCTCCCACCCCCACATATTTCGGAAACTTAGACTTTCAAGTGAAGGAAATGCAAGGCCAGTACCAAAAAACTCTGAACCAACAACTTTTACATCATCCATGTCTTGAATAGATAACTCCTTAAGTGACTGTAGTTGCCCGAGTGGTGGTAGAGATGTACACTTTTTACAACCACGTATAGACACACAGGCCAACTGACGAAACGAGTGATTCCCAACCCATTTAGGAAACTCAAAACCCAAATAGTTTACAATGCCTAGCTTCTCCAAACAATCATTATATGGTTTCAATGCATCTAGGATAGCGTTTTCGTTTCTATCCTTCTGGGAAGCATCTGATGTGTCACTCCATTCCACCTCAAACTCAGTAAGCCTCTTTTGTGATAAGTCTGCTTCTCGTGCTTCCGTTGCGAATTTTACATTTTCCATGCCCTTGATGGAAACTTTCCCATGAAGATTCTCTAAATTTTTAAGTTCGGTTATTGAAAAGTCATTTTCTCCTCCAATAATGATTTTTGAAAGAGTTTGTAGACTTTTCAAGTCACCAATCCCTAAAGGCATGTCTGTTAACTGCAGAGTATCTCTAATGTCCAAATGCCTCAAATTCTTTAACTTTAAGAAGTTGTTAGGCAACTTAGTTAATTCGGAACACCGAGAAACGTTCAAGGTTTCTAAGTTATAGAGATCACAGACACTTTCAGGTAAATGTTTGATTTTAGTTCCAGATAAATTAAGATACCGCAAGTGCTTCAAGCTACCAATAGACTCTGGTACCTCACTTATCTCATAACCACTCAAACTTATTACCCTAATCATTGGTAGTTGGGGAAGTAAGTCAACTAAAACCTTATTCGAGAAGTAGTAAGTTTGCCACCAATCTTTTGCCCCGACAGACAAGAATGTTCTCAAACAGTTAGCTTCTTTGAACACCATAAACTTCTTGTAAGGTTCATATTCCTCACAGACAAATGACATATGACGGAGCTTTTCCAAAGCCAGTTTCCTAACATCCTTTCCCATCTCTTTCTCTAACCTGAAAAAGAATTCCCCAGCAACTGATGTGGCCAAATCATGCATCAGGTCATGCATAACAAACAGCGACTCGTTGTCAGGTGCGTGTTGGAAAAATGACCGTGACAACAACTCTTCAAAGTAGCCATGACCTAAGCGTTCTTTGGTTGATTTGCTTGGATTTGATTGGTGCAAAAATCCTTCTGCCATCCATAGTAGAACCAAATCATACTTGTCAAACAAGTAGTCTTTGGGGAACAAGGAGCAATATGCAAACAATTGCTTCAAAGATGCAGGGAGTTCATGGTAGCTTAGCTTAAGAGCTGGAATAATTCCACCTCCCTCTTCTAAGCTCCATATCTCACTATCCACCATTTCCTTCCATCCTTCTTCATCCCCTTTTCTCCTCAATAACCTTCCAAGTGCTATTAAAGCCAAAGGCAAGCCTTTACATTTTCCCACAATGTCTTCACCATGTGCTTTGAGTGTTGGATACAAATCAAAGTTATTTGCATCCAATGCATGTTGACAAAATAAAGACACAGCATCATCATGGGAGAGACATTGCAATTGGTTTAGTTGCCTGCAACCCAACTCTTTGAGCAATTGGTCCTTTCGAGTTGTTATGATAACTTTACTTCCACGAGCACATACACTAAATGGACGCACTAAGGTTTCCCAATCCTTATAGTTCTCGGTCCAAACATCATCTAAAACCAGTAGAAACTGTTTTTCGCTAAGTTTCTTGGTAAGAGCTTCTTGAAGCAAATTAAAATTTTCAAATTTCTTATCCTCGCCGCTCACAGATTGAAAAATACTTTGACTTATTTGGAAACTATCCCACTCATCTGACACGCAAACCCATGCCTTAAGTTCAAACTGAGAATTCACTTGTTTATCGCTATACAAAATTCTAGCTAGAGTTGTTTTGCCTACTCCGCCCAAGCCAACTATGGGCACGATGCTAAAGTTTTTGTTACATGGATCATCGCCTAAGAGCTTGTCTATCAATTCATCCTTATCACCTTGTCGACCAACAATACTAGATGCATCTACCAAAGACGTCTCTAAAACTCTATTTTTATCTTTTGACCTATTATTCCTCACTTCTAATCCTCCATTCTTCACCGTCAAACCTATAGTTGTTTTTTCCTTTTCTAGATTTTGTAACCGGAGGCTAATATCATCTAACCTGTGATGTGTTCTAGCACATAGTGAGAAATTTGTGTAACAAGATGAAATGAGCCTTCGTACCTTGCTAGTGCTGGCTACTGAATTCTTGACGAACTCAGGATGCATAGCATCGGTTGCCACATCGTCTAGAATGTCGTCAATATCGTAAGCCAAATGTTTGAGATCATTGAGCCAGTCTTGAACAGGACCTTCTTTTATTTCCTTGTCAGAAGCATCAACAAGGAGAGCTTGGATACGGGACAGTGTCTTCTCCAAGCTCTTCAGCTCGGAACGAATTCCTTGGACCCGACTAACTTGCTTCACAGCTTCATCGGCCAGCTTCTGAAAAACAGCTTCAATAAGGGGAGAAACAATGACTTCTGCCATAGTGAATAGTAATTGGGTAAAGTGGGAGCTTTTTGTATGTGAATAACTGAGAGGTATGTGATAATTAATGTGAATGAAATTGGTGCAACTGAAATGAGAAATTCAGCTACGCTTTATAACGATTTGAGCCTCTGTTATGGTCATTGTTTTCTAATATTTTTTTTGAACGTTGTAGCCGGCCGCTGATATTTGAATACCACTTGACACATTATTAACAACTTACGATAAGACAAAAATTAGATGCCATAATAAAAACAAAACTAGATGCGATTATAAGCAATTTTAATAGTATACCTCTGTTAGCCCACCACCGTTGAAATAATCAACATTTCAATGCTATTAAAAGACTATAACAATTTTAAAGCAAATGATTAGGTAAAAATGTAACCGGACAAAAGAGGTGATGATTTTTAAGATTTTTGTTGAAATTTTCAATATTAAAAGTAGGATCAAACTTGAGGCGACAAAAATAAACACAAAAAATTTGATTGTTTGACGTAAAAGTGATAAATTGTAGCAAAAGCCAAGTGGATCGTTATGCTTGGCGCAGAGCTTTTTGGGGCGATAAGCGGTGAGCAATGAGCTTTTTGATTTTTAGTGTTCATTTGGCAAAAGAGCGGTTAGCTTTGCTATTTTTTAGAAAGCTCATTTTTCCAATGTTTCTTTAAGAAGCTGTGAGCGGTGAGCAGTTAGCTGTGGCTGCTGCTCACAGCTACCACCAAACATAGCCAAAATATCCCCTAATCTAAATTTTAAAAAAAAAAAAAAAAAAAAAAAAAAAAAACTTGACTTGATGAACAAAATAGATGAACATTATTTGAGTTAGAAAAAGAATTATCAAAGAAAAAAAAAGAAAGAAAAAAAAACGAAAGAAACATGAAAAGAATTTGTACAATGACGGAAAGATCATCTAAACAAGATTTGTTAATTTTTTGTACATCATCTAATTGGTATATGTAATGATGTATATTTGCAAGAAACATAAAACTAAATAGGTGGATATCGAAATATGAAAATACTTCTTGCCTAATCTTTTATATCTAACCAATCATGGCCGACAATGGACTAATATGATACGTGATAAAACAATATTATAACAAAGACCAAAAGTGATTGGTATAGAAATATTAAGAATATTACCTATTTGTTTCATGTCTCTTCTTGAGGGTGGTTGGCATCATTTTTATTTTATATATATATGCCAAATGAATGATAATGACAAGATCGAATCAATAATTGATCCATGTAGAATGATTGGCGTTGTACAATTACACAAGTTACTTATATATCAATGATTATATAGTAAAATGGAACTATGTTAACTCTAATGGACTTAGTATAGTTTAATGGGCTGCAGCGAAGCTAGATTAATAGATTAAATTAGTTGAATGGAAGGTTTAAAGGTTAGGTTTTGAAAGAAGTAGAAAGTTTGGTTGAAGAAGATGAAGTAAATTTTGGGGAAAAAGGAGTATTTGCGCAAAAGTAGAAGTATAAACGAGTAAAACGACAGATGGTGCGCATGCCACCCTTTGCTCGCCAAAGTTTTTTTTTTATATTTCTTTGAACAAAAATCAACACGTGTTGCTTTGGATTGGTTTACGGGTTTGGCGCGCTCCAAAACAGAGTGCCACTCGCCAAATTTGACAAAAATGTAATGGTTATGCTTTAGGTAGAAATTGTTAAACAAAGGTTGTTTCATGACTACATTTGTGTTATTTTTTTAAAATTATATTATGAAGCTAGGTTGCCGCGTGATGATCCATGCTTTAAATTGGCATACGAGATGACATTCTTGACCATCTTGATATTAAGGCCATGCGTCATGCATTGACGGATCAAGATTCTTGAGGCTTAACCAAGTTTAAAAAGCTTATCCCAACTTGTTGCACAAATATCTCACGATGCATCAGAAGTTAGACGTTATTTACCCAAAGTGTGATGAGTGATTAGAAATCAATAAGATATGAAATCACTATCTCAAAGGCAACAACCAAATTAGGAATCTATAAACAGAAACAAGATTCGAAAGAAGGATTGTTATGGTTTATTGAATTGTAACAGAATGTTTACAAAGCAAGAACAGAGAGAATTGTAAAATCAAGAGTGAAGAGTGAAATGGTAAGGTTTGTCTTATAAAGGCTACAAGAGTTGGTTTCCAGCTTCTAACTACTTTTGGCGCCAAATGTACTAACTAACTTCTAGACTTTGGCAACTCTGGTCCTTTGACTTTTAGAAATGATGAAATTAGCTTTGACTTGTAACAATCCTTACTCCTTCAAAACATTCTTGACCTCAAGAATTGTCTTCAAAATCAGGGAACCTTTGGAGCAGATCACTATAGCATTCCCATGTTGCATCTTCATCATTATGATTGGACCACTTGACTAAAACATAGACCACAGGCTTGTTGTTGACTTTGGCTAGTTTCCTGTCAAGAATAACAATTGGCTCAGCAGCTAACAATCCATCTGGACCACAGTGAGGCAAAATTCCCATTTTGTTTGTACTGCCCTTGCACAACTTTAGTTGAGACACATGAAATACTGGATGCACTTGACTTCCAGGTGGTAGTTCCAATTTGTAGGCCACTGCTCCAATCTTTTCCACAATGAGAAAGGGACCATGGTACTTTGATGAAAGCTTATGCTGTTGTTCTTTCCTTAGAGTAACTTGTCTGTGTGGTTGCAACTTCAAGTATACCCACATTCCAACATCAAAAACTCTTTCACTTCTGTGCTTGTTGGCTTGGTTGACCATCCTATCCTGAGCCCTTTGTAGGTGGAACTTCAACATCTTCAAAGCTTCTTCTCTGGCTTGTAAAGTCCTATCCACACTTTCCACTGCACTTTCACCAGCCACATAAGGAGTGTGCAGAGGTGGTTTTTGACCATACACTGCTTCATAAGGTGTAATGTGGGTTGAGGAATGGTAATTGGTATTGTACCAAAATTCAGCCATAGGTAACCACATCAACCATTCCTTTGGTTTCTCCCCAGTCATGCATCTAAGGTAGCATTCTAAGCACTTGTTAACTATTTCTGTCTGACCATCAGTTTGAGGATGGTAGGCAGTGGACAATTTGAGCTTCACATTCATGATCTTGAACAAGGATTGCCAAAAATGACTCAAAAAGACCTTGTCCTTATCATTTATGATTGATTCAGGTAATCCATGCAGTTTATACACATTGTCAAGGAATGCTTGGGCAACTGTACTTGCAGTGAAAGGATGTTGCAACCCAATGAAATGTGCATACTTAGAAAGCCTATCTACCACCACAAATATAACTATCTTACCTTGTGACACAGGCAACCTTTCCACAAAGTCCATAGAAATAGAGCTCCATATCTTGTCAGGGATGGGTAGAGGTTGTAATAATCCAGGATATGCAGCAAGATCAGGCTTCTGTCTTTGGAAAATATCACATTCTCTATTAAATTGTTTGACCATCTTGTGCATACCTTTCCAATAGAACATTGTTTTGAGCCTATGGACAGTCACTGTTGTACCTGAATGTCCACCCATTGCATCAGAATGATAGTGTTGTATGATGGTATTCCTCAGTGGTAGATCACCACCCACCACTAACTTTCCTTTCCTTCTAATCATTCCATCCACCAAAGTGTACTTATTGTCTTTGTAACTGTTGTTTTGCATCTGTGACATCACCTTACTCAGCACTGCATCTTGCACATAGCTATCTTTCACTTGTTGCAACAAATCTGAAGCTATGGAAGTCAGAGCTAAAGCATTCAATTCAGCACCACTTGAAACCCTTGATAGTGCATCTGCTACCACATTCTCAGACCCACTCTTGTAAGAAATCTCATAGTCATAGCCCAACAACTTTGGAAGCCACTTCACTTGAAATGGGGTGGTCAATCTCTGTCCCAACAAATACTTCAAACTGAAATGATCTGTTTTTATCTTGAAATGTCTATCAAGCAAGTAGCCTCTCCATTTATCTAATGCCATAAGTACAGCTAGGAACTCCTTTTCATAGGTTGAAAGAGCTTGATGCTTTGGTGACAAAGTTTTACTCAGAAAAGCCACTGGGTGTCCTTCTTGTTGTAACACTGCCCCAATTCCAATGCCTGAGGCATCTGTTTCCACAGTGAAAATCTTCTTAAAATCTGGTAAAGCCAACACTGGAGCTTGAGTCATTGCTTGCTTCAAACTATCAAAAGCTGTTTGTGCCTCTTTAGACCACTGAAAAGCATTCTTTTTAGTTAATTCAGTCAAAGGCTTACTCACCATGGCATAATTTCTAATGAATTTTCTATAGTACCCAGTTGAACCAAGGAACCCTCTCAATTGCTTCACATTGGTTGGAACTGGCCACTCTTGCATAGCCTGCACTTTAGTTGGATCAGTTGAGACTCCCTTATCTGAGATGATGTGACCCAAGTATTCAACACTATTAGCAGAAAAAACACACTTGCTTTTCTTGGCAAACAATGAATTTTCCTTTAACACTTGCAATACTTGTCTTAAATGGCCAATGTGGGACTCCAATCTATCACTGTATACCAAAATATCATCAAAGAAAACAAGAAAACACTTCCTCAAGAACCTTTTGAACACTGAATTCATCAAAGATTGAAATGTGGATGGGGCATTAGTAAGTCCATGTTGGGGTATAAAAGATCAAAGTACTGCTGGATATCAAAGTGCTGCTCTTTAGAGTACTGCTGAAGTATTTAGTGATAAAACAATATTATAACAAAGACCAAAAGTGATTGGTATAGAAATATTAAGAATATTACCTATTTGTTTCATGTCTCTTCTTGAGGGTGGTTGTCATCATTTTTATTTTATATATATATGCCAAATGAATGATAATGACAAGATCGAATCAATAATTGATCCATGTAGAATGATTGGCGTTGTACAATTACACAAGTTACTTATATATCAATGGTTATATAGTAAAATGGAACTATGTTAACTCTAATGGACTTAGTATAGTTTAATGGGCTGGAGCGAAGCTAGATTAATAGATTAAATTAGTAGAATGGAAGGTTTAAAGGTTAGGTTTTGAAAGAAGTAGAAAGTTTGGTTGAAGAAGATGGAGTAAATTTTGGGGAAAAAGTAGTATTTTGCGCCAAAGTAGAAGTATAAACGAGTAAAACAACAGATGGCGCGTGCCACCCTTTGCGAGCCGAAGTTTTTTTATATATTTTTTTGGACTAAAATCAACATGTGTTGCTTTGTGATTGGCTTATAGGTTTGGCACACTAAAAAATAGAATTGGATAGAAATAGGTAAACGAAGGTTGTATTATGACTATACTCATATTTTAAAAAAAAATATATATATATATTATGAAGTTAGATTGCGGCACGATAATCCATGCTTTAAATTGGCTTACGAGATGACATTCATGACCATCTGGATATTAAGGCTATGCGTCATGCATTGACGGATCAAGAATCTTGAGGCATCACCAAGTTAAAAACGCTTTTCCCACCTTTTTGCACAAATATCTCACGATGCATTAGAAGTTAGATGTTATTACCCCATAGTTTTTGTATAAGAGATATATGGCTCCTAAATAATGTATGGTCCAAAAATTATCGTTGGTATTGGTGAGACAGATCTGTAAGCTATAAGTGTTATAGATTTGTTTTAATTCTGATATGTATAGCTTTAATTAGCTGATTTTGATCCCGTACATATAATATATACAACGCGGGATAAGGAGGCTCATGGAGGATAACACGGTGACAACAAAAGTTAAAGAGATGAGTGAGGAGAGTAGAGCTACAGTGGCAAAAGGCAGCTCTTTTTAGACGTATGTTGTTGTTCGGTTCATGACTTTCTAAGACTCGGTCTCATGGATTCGACTTTTGTTGCTGTGTATTCTCCTAAACTATTTAAATGATCATAGGAAAAGACATGAGTATGATTTGAAATTAGTAGACTATAGTTTTAAAGAGTATTTAATGATGTTTGCATTCTAAACCAGTTCTAGACATTATGTCGAACATTTGGAAGGCAAAGCCTGTTCGGCCTATATGTATAAACACAGTTGGGATGAATGCTTATCTCTTCATTAACGTACAAAACTAGCTGCTTACACTAATTGTAATTGGTTAACTTCTGTAAATTCACACTCTTTCAAAATAATAATAATAATAATCTCAACCTTTTTGCTTTCAATCTTTATACCATTTTAATCTACTTCAAACTAATAATAACCTTGTTCCTAATAACTATACTTTTTTTTTTTTTTTTTTTTTTTAAATGCTGTGTTGGGTTAAAGGGTTTGTAAAAATGGGTTATGTTTTGATTTGTTTGTTACTAATGGTTTGATTCACATGTATTGTAAATGCGGGTCTTTGAGCTGTGCGCGTAAAGTGTTTGATGAAATGCCTGAAAGGGACGTTGTTTGTTTGATGACTATGATATCGGGTTATTCAAATGTGGGAAGGGTTGAGGAGTTGCGGGTGTTATTTGAGAGGATGGGGTTGGAGGGTTTGGGAGGTAATGAGTTTACGTGGAATGTGTTATAACAGGGTAAGCTAGAGTTGGAGATTGTGTAGAGGCGTTTAGTTTGTTTAGGAAAATGAGTGAAGAAGGTTCGGTTCCTGATGTGGCTACTTGGAATGCGATGATTTCTGGTTTTGTACAAAGTTGAGAAATGTTTAAAGGTGTGGAATTGTTTAGGGATGTGTTGATTGCGGGTGTTAAGCCCAACCCTGGTACCATGTTTACTCCCTGCATTAGGAATTTAGGATCCATGGGGAAAGTTAATAGTGGGACAGAAATTCATGGGGAAAGTTATAGAACAAATATATATGTGTAACAGTGCTTTTGTAGCTAGTGCACTTATTGACATATACTCTAAATGTGGGTGTGTTAAGCATGCAAGAAACGTGTTTGACACTGTATCGTCTAAGAATGTTGCTTCGTGGAATGCAATGATTGGATGTTATGGGTAACACGGGATGGTTAATTCCGCTTTTGAACTTTTGGATCAAATGGAAGATGAAAATGTCAACCCAAATCAAGTCACTACAACTTGTGTTCTTGCATCTTGTAGCCATGGTGGGATGGTTAAAGTTTGACATTTTTTAAGTCAATGGGAGAAAGTCAACAGGTTAAGATAAGGGAAGAGCATTATGGTTGTGTTATTGATATGCTTTGTCGGTCTGGGAAGATTGAAGAGGCCTATGATTTGGTGCATGAGTTGGATACAGAAGTGACAGATTCCATGGATGGATCTTTCTTAAATGGTTGTGTGTCGTATAACAGGCCAGATTTGGCTAAGAGAGAGGTTGCAGCTTCGATGAAAATGAAGACTAATAAACCGGGAGGGTTTGTTACTTTATCTAATGTTTATGCTGGTGAAGGAGAGTGGGCAAAAGTTGAGATGTTAAGGTAAGTAATGAAGATGCAAGGGGTCCAAAAGCTACCTGGTTTTAGTTCCTTTTCTAATGATACGTAAATTTCGAATCAGATGTGGTGTTCCTTTCCTCCTTTAACCTGTTTGGGATAAATAAACATAACTCAAGTCAAAGCATTCCTAAATAAACAGATAGCAATATCCACCTAGTGACGACCTTTGTGCGATAATCCAAGCTCTGGATTGTATACAGCTAGCGCCTAGCAGTTGCAGTATAAGTTCTTAAAACACAAATTCCCTGAGAATAGGAGATGGTGATGCTTTTTAAAATATGTTAACACAAAAAGGAGATGATCTTTGAGATGGTGCTGTCAAGGGCCTTTATGTTCCAATGTTCTCCGGGTCACTTGTCTGCCTAAAAATACTTAACTGTTAGTGTAATACCATGATTGCAAGTATATTTATTTCCCCTGTTTTGCTCAAATATTTGGGATGATAATATCCCGGTTATTATATTTGTACGATGTAATGCATTATCGAGTTAAATCCTATACTAGTCTTGTGATTTTATCTATATTTGATTTTGTTGAGAAGCAATAACAAAGTTTGTCAGAGAAAAAGGTTATTACTTATTAACTACTCCGTATGTTATCAGATTCATCATATACACCAAACCTGTCAAAATCATAGTAGCTAAAGAATTATAAAAAATAAATATGATTTATATTTGGTTGTTCTTTTTATGATTTTCAGGTGCATTCACATTTAGGTGAGTAGCAATATATCATCCTAATATTTCTGCTTTTCCATGACCAGAAAAGTCTGGCGAAAAGAGTAATCCATCAGCTTCAGCAAGTTATGTATCCCGTAAACAGTTGACTGTATGGGAAAATAGGTATATGAGATCCATTGTTGTTATTGCAGTGGAAAAGATATATCATGAATAGAGAAGAAGAAATACATTTAGTAAGAAAAAGATGTAACAAGTTACTAGACAATAATCAAAGAAATTGAAAGAAACAAAAGTAACAAGGAGCATCTAATTTGTATTAGAAGACAGTCAAACCCCTTGCTCTACATATGCCTCGAAATAGATTCTGAACGCTTGAACAAAAAAAGAAATAGAACATTGCCAGATTAATAAACTCGGAAATCTTGTACTCATGCATACTTGGTGTTGATGTTTTTTTATGGCTGGTTAAAATTACATCCTACACAGGAAAGTGATCTTGTAGAGAAGGCCAAATGTCTGATTCCTTGATGAGCAGCCATTGGACTGTGGTTAAGCAACAATACATCTAAATCATATTGCATCCGGCCACTAACGTGTGATCTTTTATCGTCTAGCTGAAGTGGTGTAGCAGTGTGAGATGAGCAACCAACATACATATACATAAAGTGCTGCATTGTGAATCACAGTAACGTGGGAGAAAGGGATGATTGGGCAGTAGTCACCATGCCTGAAAAATTAATCCAATAAAGATTGTTTGTTTATAAATATGTACTGAATATATATATGACAAATATGTAAGAACAGTAAGGAACCTTAAAATGTTATAAATGGAAGTGAAGATAGTCATATCGTACCTGCTGTAACTAAGGACCCAAATGTGGTAGCTTGAGAAGTTGGAAATTTGAAGAAATCCCTTTGTAAATAATTCAACCCAGTCTAGAAAAGAAGTAAATGTTAGAAAATGTCCAGGTAAATTTTGTAGACTCTATATGATTGCATATGAAGAAAAAAAAAATCACTGCTGATCATTTAAGAAGATGTACATATGAAGTACATTCACAATTTTCAAGTGGTCTCAGAATTTCATTAGCAAGTCCAAACTGTAAAGCATGAATCCAAATATCCAACCAACTTGTTCTAAAAATTAACTGGATATGCAAAAATGATGATCCGTATAATTTCTTAAATATTAACTTGATTCAAATTGTCAATAAGATGAAAAACACACTTTCCATTTGACTTTTATTATATGGTACTTTGTAGAGGTGGCAAAAACTGCAGGTTGAGTCACGGGTTACTTTCACATGATGGGTCTAACGGGTCAAATGGAATTGGGTCGGGTCGGGATGGGTCAACCTACTTTTTGGGAAGCTTTTGAAAAAAAAAAAAATAAATAAATAAAATACATATGTTAGAACTTACAAGTCTCGACTTGAAAAACACCAAAGTTTAAATGTGTCTGAATATACAACGTTGTTTTAATAATTACTACATTATAGATTTGTAAATTCTAAAGAAAAGTTAAATTACAAATTTAATAGTTACGAGTATATCTCAATCTTCTTTTTCAGTTTTTTATCAACTAAACATTCTAACAAACTCATAATCTTCTTTTTATATTGACATGTTAACGACATTCTGACAAAACCAAATCTAATAATATATTTCAACAAAAAGAAAAAAGGAAAGCAAAACTAATTAAAGCAAAATTAATAATTAAATTAGGCGTTAAAGAGAAAAGAAGTCAAACGGCATTGGAGAGAAAGAGGCACACCTTCCATTTATTTCGATTTTGGGGATATGGGAGATTTGGGGCCAGTAGGAGCCTCCTCTTCTGCATCTTTCTTTCAGATCTGGACATCCACTTATATACAAACTCAAAAGGGAGTGCAACAATGTCTCTGGTAGATCTTTCACCTTAGGGCATCCTTCAATGGAGAAATGTTGGAGAGAGGTGAGGTGTTGGAGTCCCTCTGAAACTGTTTCCAAATTGTCAAAATTCCATATTCCAAGAGAAGTAAGAGATGAAGGAAGATGAAGATGAGACAATTCACTCCAATTAGTCGCTGCTTCTTCTATATCACCGTCTAAGGTAAGGTCAACCAGTGTGGATGGAAACTTCTGTGGGCCCCATTCTGAGATGGGCTTCTTCAGTCCCCCAATTTTAAGGACACATAAGTTGGGAGGCCAAAGCCCAGCTGTTGGAACATCCATACCTGGACAATCCCGTATATCAAGCTCAGTTAACGAGGTGAGACTCGCCAATTGGAGGTCTGCAAATAACAACTCATCCGTACTATTACAACTTACTATTTCCAATGTCGTGAGGTGAATGAAGTTCCCCCCAAAATCAATGATCGATGCCACATTTGAATAATCATATATATATACATATTCAAGCATTGGCATCCTTTTGCTGTTGATAAGTAACCTATTCTTCTCTCCTCCTTCTCCCAACTCTTCCTTTAACAATAATAGTTTCTTATTACAGCATTCAATGACAACTGAATTGAGCTTCTGTCCTCCTCCCTTTGAGAAAGAGACACATGTAATTGATTTACATAACCTGATATCTAACGACTCAATGTTGTTTGGACAACTTAAATGCTTGAAATTTTCACAAAAATGTACCTCTAACAACCTAAGAGATGTTAGGAGGTTGCTCCCATGATTGTACTCCTCATCATTCTCCCCTAAACTCACCATTTTTTTACAACACCTTATTTCCAACTTCCTTAAATTCACAAGCACCTTACTACTTGCCTCTGATTCCCACAAATATCTTATTTCATCACATGCCATGACTGTCAATTCTTCAACAACCTTAAGATCCAATATAACACCTCTCCACACGTCATCAGTAAGCCCTGAAATAGAATATATTTCCAACTTGGTGACCGATGGAGCTACAAGAACCACACTTCTCAATAAACCATCGCCACAGTTATATATTATCAGACCCCTTAATGAAAGTAGTGGTGCATTAAGTGAGACTTCAACCAAATTTGGACAGTGTTTTATATTGAGCTCTTTCAGGCATGGAAACACTGAATCTCCAACCCCACTTCCACTATTGGTTGACCATACCTCCCACCCCGACATATTTTCGAAACTTAGACTTTCAAGTGAAGGAAATGCAAGGCCAATACCAAAAAACTCTGAACCAACAACTTTTACATCACCCATGTCTTCAATTGATAACTCCTTAAGTGACTGTAGTTGCCCGAGTGGTGGTAGAGATGTACACTTTTTGCAGCCACGTATAGACACACGAGCCAACTGACGAAACGAGAGATCCCCAACCCATTTTGGAAACTCTAAACCCAGATAGTTCACAATGCCTAACCTCTTCAAACAGTCATTGTATGGCTTCAATGCATCAAGGACATCGTTTTCAGTTGTGTCCTTTCGGGATGCATCTGATTTGTCACTCCATTTCACCTCGAACTCAGTAAGCCTCTTTTGTGATAAGTCTGCTTGTCGTGCTTCCGTTGCGGATTTTACTTTTTCCAAGCCCTCAATGGAAACTTTCCCATGAAGATTCTCTAAATTTTTAAGTTCGGTTATCGAAAAGTCATTTTCTCCTCCAATAATGATTTTGGAAAGAGTTTGTAGGCTTTTCAACTCACCGATCCCTAAAGGCATGTCTTTTAACTGTCGAGTAGCTCTAATGTCCAAATGCCTCAAATTCTTTAACTTTAAAAAGCTGTTAGGCAACTTGGTTAATTCAGAACACTCAGAAACAATCAAGGTCTCTAAGTTATAGAGATCACAGACACTTTCAGGTAAATGCTTGATTTTAGTTCTAGATAAATTAAGATACCGCAAGTGCTTCAAATTACCAATAGACTCTGGTACCTCACTTATCTGATAACCACTCAAACTTATTACTCTTATCATTGATAGTTGGGGAAGTAAGTCAACTAGAACCTTATTCGACAAGTAGTAAGTTTGCCACCTATCTTTTACCCCGACAGACAAGAATGTTCTCAAACAGTTAGCTTCTTTGAACACCATAAACTTCTTGTAAGGTTCATATTCCTCACAGACGAATGACATATGACGGAGCTTTCCCAAAGCCAGTTTCCAAACATCCTTTCCCATCTCTTTCTCTAACCTGAAAAAGAATTCCCCAGCAACTGATGTGGCCAAATCATGCATAAGGTCATGCATAACAAACAGCGAATCGTCATCAGGCGCTTGTTGAAAAAATGACCGTGACAACAACTCTTCAAAGTAGCCATGACCTAAGCGTTCTTTGTTTAATTTTCTTGGATCTGATTGGTGCAAAAATCCTTCTGCTATCCATAGTAGAACCAAATCATACTTGTCAAACAAGTAGTCTTTGGGGAACAAGGAGCAATATGCAAACAACTGCTTCAAAGATGCAGGGAGTTCATGGTAGCTTAGCTTAAGAGCTGGCATAATTCCACCTCCCTCTTCTAAGCTCCATATCTCACTATCCACCAGTTCCTTCCATCCTACTTCATCTTTTTCTTTTCTCCTTAATAACCTTCCAAGTGCTATTAAAGCCAAAGGCAAGCCTTTACATTTTCCCACAATGTCTTCACCATGTGCTTTGAGTGTTGGATACAAATCGAAGTTATTTGCATCCAATGCATGTTGACATAATAAAGACACAGCATCATCATGTGAGAGACATTGCAATTGGTTTAGTTGACTACAACCCAACTCTTTAAGCAATTGGTCCTTTCGAGTGGTTATGATAACTTTACTTCCAGGAGCACAAACACTAAATGGACGCACTAAGGTTTCCCAATCCTTATAGCTCTCAGTCCATACATCATCTAACACCAGTAAAAACTTTTTTTCCCTAAGTTTATTGGCAAGAGCCACTTGAAGCAGATCAAAAGTTTCAATTTTCTTATCTTCCCCACCCACATATTGAAAAATACTTTTACTTATTTGGAAAGTATCCCACTCATCAGACACGCAAACCCATGCCTTAAGTTCAAAGTGGGAATCCACTTGCTCATCACTATACAAAATTTTAGCTAGAGTTGTTTTGCCTACCCCGCCCATACCAACTATGGGCACGATGCTAAAGTTTTCACTATTATGTGGTTCATCAACTAACAGCTTGAGAACCAATGCATCCTTATCACCTTGTCGGCCAAAAATCCTAGATGGGCCTACCAAAGAGGTCTCTAAAACTCTATTTTTATCTTTTGACCTATTATTCCTCACTTCTAATCCTCCATTTTTCACCGTCAAACCTATAGTTGTTTTTTCGTTTTCTAGATCTTGTAACTGGACGTTAATATTATCTAACCTGTGATGTGTTCTAGCACATAGTGACAAACTTGTGTAGCAAGATGAAATGAGCTTTCGTACCTTGCTAGTGCTGACTCTTGAATTCTTGACGAACTCAGGACGCATAGCATCGGTTGCCACATCGTCTAGAATGTCGTCAATATCGTAAGCCAAATGTTTGAGATCATTGAGCCATTTTTGAACAAGAACTTCTTTTATTTCCTTGTCGGAAGCATCAACAAGGAGTGCTTGAATACGGGACAATGTCTTCTCCAAGCTCTTCAGCTCGGAACGAATTCCTCGGACCCGACTAACTTGCTTCACAGCTTCATCGGCCAGCTTCTGAAAAACAGCTTCAATCAAGGTAGAAACAATGACTTCAGCCATAGTTTATAATTATTAATGGGTGAATATATAGGGGGATTGTTGTATCTGGATAAATGGTAGAGAAGTTTGTGATTATGTGAATGAAATTGGTGCAATTGAAACAAAGGACTTTAGCAACTATTTATAACGAGCTCAGCCTTGTTATGGTCAGCTATTTTACATTATTTTTTGCATCTTGTAGCTGCACTGATATTAAAAAACCACTAGACACATTTAAAAAAAGGATGTAAGGTAGCATCTCTTTACATACAACTGTTACTTCTAATTTGTTTGACAAGGTCAGCTTTTTTATAATATTCTTTTGCGCCTTAGTAGGTGGCTACTGATATTCAAAAACCACTAGACACATTTAGAAAAAAAGGAAGTAAGACTACTCCTAAGTCGTAACAGGCGTGGATGCCTCCCGAAGCTCACGTGCCACCCCTGTTACTCAAGACAATCCTCACGTGTGAGGTGGAAAAAAAAAAAGAGGGATGGATGCCTCACCTCTTGGTTCACGTGAAAAGGCTCCCTCATTTTTGTAACCGTTGCGCTATATGAAATAAAAAATTTACGCTACTTTATTTTTACTTATATAACTCCTAAACTTCAACATTTTTAAACAAAACTTTTCATAATCTTACTTGATATATACACAACTCAAAAAAAATATCTATTATTCTTCCTTATCAAAATGAGTTCCGAAATGTTCATGTTCACCGACTCATCGAAAGAAGAAGTAGTTAGTTGTGACTTGATTTTTTTAGAAGAACATTGTCGTTTATTAAAAATAGACGACCAACAAATCGACCGACGAGAAACATCGTACCGCGAGATCGTTATGGTGCTTATGATTGTTTAGTCGCCGCCTATTTTAGTGTGAACCCGATGTACGATGCATATACATTCCGGAAAAGATTCCGAATGAGTTGCCGCCTTTTTACAAGGATAGTTGAAGAAGTAACTATTCATTCTTCATTCTTTCATGAAAATATTGATTGTACTAGAAGAGAAGGCATGTCCCCATTGATAAAGTGCACCGCCGCAATTCGTCAATTGCCATACGACACCGTTTCTAAACCTTTAATGAATATTTGCAAATGGGCGAGAGAACTGCTCGTCTATCTCTTGATCATTTTTGTATTTCTGTTAAGGAAAATTTTGGAGCAGGTATTTGCGAAGAAACTAAGAAACCCACTATAACTGATGTGAAAAGCTTTATCAATTTCATGAAGAAACGCATGGGTTTTCGGGAATGTTAGGGAAGCCTTGATTGTATAGATTTGTCGTGGTTTGGTTGTGCGAATGCATATAAAGCGCAATATTATTGACGTGATCATGGTCCGAATCCATTCATTTTGCTGGAAGCTGTTGCATCACAAGATTTATGGATAACGTTGTGTAGGATACACATAATCATAACATGGTTAGTTTTAGTGTTTATGGATCGAGTAGTAGATAAAGAAAGAAGAAGAGAAGAAAGATAGAGAGAGAAAGTAGAGAGAGAATGGAACCTTAGAGAGAGAGTGAAACCAAAAAAAAAGAAAATAGATTAAGGAAGGTTCCCCCTCTCCAAGGATGGAGAGGGTATTTATATGTACATGAGTTTTTGTCACTTGGGCTGTGGATCAGGCATACAGTGGGTAAAGACCCGTCCTTCTTCCACGATTACTAACTACTTCTAATCTACGTATTACTAACTATTATAAATACTACGAGCTAACCAATGCTTAATCGTATCTGGGGTGACCGAATCTTTCTTATGCAAAATCGTATTCCTAACAATCTCCTCCTAAGGGAGGTCACCCCGAAATTAAATCTTGAATTCTTGCATTGAGATCTTTGTAGATTCTTTTGTAGCTCGTAGTTGTTGATTCTTCATTGATAAACGACTCAAGATGACTTCCTTGATGTATAGGATGATCTTTGACTTTGCTCTTTTGCTCATCATTCAAATAATTAGCTTCAATTCATCTTTGAGTGGAAGTGTCTCTTTGTGATGTTGTGATTATCTTTGTGTTGTCATGCTTACACTTTGCTGGATCATGATCTTCTGCATCAGAGTCGTGGAAGCATAGTTGAAGCCCATTACTTGATCATGATATCTTTACATTTGATGTTGAAGTGTAAGCATGAGATGATGAATCTGCATCTTTTCCGCAATCGGCATCAATCGTCAACTTCTTGGTCTTTGGTAGGAATACGCCTTTCCAACATGCTCATACATCATAGTTGAGTGAATCTCCATGGTTGAACGGTTCTGACGGCTCCTTCTAAGATGTTGGTATGAGCATGTGGAACTTGAGTGATGGTGGTGAACATGTAAAGTTTGGTATGTTGAGCTGCATAAAACTTGGTTAGTAATAAACATACCGGCACTTACAAGTTTGGACTTCGAGATCGTCAACAGCATAGTGTGAAGACTTTCTCTAATCCTTACCAAGGCCGTTCCTAATCGGATGCCCCCGAAAGGGCTTTCACTGACATACCGAAGTACACCAACGATTAGGTGAGTCGCTGGAGATCACCCCACGACTGTAGACCTTTTGGAACACCACCGTACACACTAAGCGTAACCCACAAGAGATTACCGAAGTGACCTGCTGTCAGGGCTGTTTGATGTTGACCCTGGCAGGAGTTTCCACTCAATCACTGGGAAATACTTATGTATATTCCCTCATAAGTGTTCTTGGCAGATTGCTAAGATCTGCGTAGGACTCAAAATATTACAACTGGTGTCCTTAATGTTGAACAACCAGTGTAGAAGTATCAAGTGTTCCTATGAGATCTTTTGATGCATCTCTTGGCTCTAGACTCGATAAGTGCACATTGGTTATCCTATTCGGAGACTAGGGAGGGGTCTCCTGTTTCAATATCAACTAGCTCTAAGAGACTAGTCGATAGTTTACACCGGTTCCCCGTGAGAATGAAACAAGCTCTTTTAAGAGAACTTGAGTGGCTGGGAGGTTTAGTGCAGTGCGTCACTGGGTCCATGACGTCTTTATCTTCAATACCGATGTTACCTTGGTAACAATCAGTAGCATATGAATTGAACCCGGTTTCTGCCCTAAGGTTGAATAATTGGAGGGCTATTTCTTTTCACCCTTTCTCAATTCATTTCTTTTTAATTCTTCAACCCCTTCAGTGCTTACCGAGACTTCATTTACTAGAACCTTGTTGGGTTTGTTCCAGTCCTAGCTCAGTCTCAGTCGGCACTCTTCCCTTTCTCACTTTTCTCCTTTTTTCAATCATTCCTAAGGACTTCTAATCTATCTATTGGATTGTCCCTGGGAAGATCCCTCCGGTTCTGGTGGATCATGGGAACATATACCTAACCTTACCATCCTTATAACTCCATGCATTAAATTAAAGTGGTCGGTCTTTTGGTATTTTTCCACATTCGCCATATAACCAAAATCATTGAAAATTCTCTCAAGGTGTTTATGATAAAGAAACACATTTTTGTTAACACCTTGAGAGTTTTATCATTTTTCAAATGCTCCCCCTTAACATGTGCTTATAGGAAGAAAGAAATTTGCACATGTCGGGGTGAGTTGCACTTATTTGAATTGATCGGCTCTTAATAGACATATACCCGAGGGACACGTTTACGTTGCTTAGTTAAAGGGATCCATTATCAGCTTTTAGGTGATAACTAGCCCTAATAACTAACTTGAAGTTGTTAACATTCCTTAAAAAGGAAGTTAGACCCGTCAAAGTATATATCTAAGAAGAGTTTCTCGAAACGGTACTATCTACTTTGACCAGTCCTCTTCGAGACACGTTTACATCACTGGTAAACCAGCTTGAAATTATTACCCGGCCAGGACTAGTCTTTTCGATTCACGACTTTTCATGTTTCGTCAATTCATGAGTCAAATTCTGAGTCATAAGCAATTCACGGTTTCTACTTGATTTTGTAAAAACCCGCGAAAGACTCTTAGCCACTTGCTCCCCCTCAATATGTGCACATTGATTGAATCAATTTTGAAAAACTTTGGCACATACGGGTGAGCTTTCATTTGAGATCATTTATTCACCATTTAATCACTTGCTCCCCCTCAATATGTGCTTTGATTAAAAATTCAAGAACTTCAAAAGTTATTTGCACATACGGGAGAGCGAATCTTTTAAGTCCAAAAACATCCTTTCGAGTCCAAAAAAAACATCACATTTAAATCAGATTTCATATTTAAATCACATTCTCTCCCCCAATCATAAAGTTTCAAATCTTTTGAGATTTTGTGATCCCAATTGATTTAAATGTTTTTAGAAGAAACTTTGGAGAAAATGTGATAAAAGTTTTGCCTTTTACTGATTTTGAGACACTTTTAGTTTTTCACTGCGGCTGGTGCACAAAGTTTTTAAAGGTGTAGAAATTTTGAGCAAATACGCTCCCCCTCAATTAATGACCCGTTTTCAATTTAACGTTTAGTAGTCATTAAGTTGAGCGGTAAGGTATTTGAGAAAATTTAAGCCCGATAGCCACCTTGTAAACCACAAAATCTCTTTTGAAGAATTTTAGAAGAAAGAGATTTTGGGATGAAAGAAGACTTCTCTTCTTTTACTAGAAAGGTTGCACTGAAGCGTACAACCTTTCGGATGGTCCGCACACAGTGAAAAGTAATCCATGCCAGGATGAGATTCATCCGTTGTTAGGAACAATCGTCTTAATGATGTCAAAATGGTGACGCATTTTCCTCATTTTTGAAAACCGGGTTGCTATCTTAAGTAATAGCAAGCCATAATTTTACAAACAGGTTACAGTCTGAAATAACTGCAAGCCATAATTTTGCGAGCGGGTTACAGTTTGAAATAACTGCAAGCCATATAGGCATGTTTTGAAAACATTTTGAACTTCTGTTCGAACTTCATTTAAAGACCAGTGTCATTATTGAATGACATTTCTAGGACCGTAAATCTTATCAATACTAGAAGACATGCCTTAAAAACAAACTATATTTGGTATTTTTGAGTTTTTCTGATTTTTTATGGTTTTTATAGGTTTTATATTTTTCTATTTTCTTTTAGGTTTAATATATGAACAAAGGATACAAATTAGTTTAAGAAGATGTTGACCTCAATACCGAAAAGAGGAGATCGGTCTGCACGTTGTAGAAGTCAGTAGTCAACATTTCTTAAACTTTCTCCACCAAAGCTTTCGAGGCTCCTGAATAATCGCCTGAACTTGTGGTTGCCATGATGTAATCTTAAACGGGATTTTACAACTCTTGTGACTTAAACCGAGGGATCGGTTCTCTCCCGGGATTTTACTAAAGTCAACAAAAGAAACCGAAAGATGTAATATGTGAGTTAGACTTAGAGTGAGATCTTGGATGAGTCACAATTAGCACTAAGTGTCAAGTCGCGACAAGTCAAGTTACAATAGATCCGATCGTAATAAGTCAAGTCGTAAGGATTAACTCACAACGTCAAATTACAGTCAGACTAATCGAAACGACTTAAGTCACAACAATTCACCAAGCGCAAGTAGTTAACAAATCACTAGAATCTCACAGCTGAGTTAATCACTAGACACCACCAAATCGCTGAATTTTAGCCTCCTCATTATGAAGCTATGGTAGCTTCCCCCCAAACCGACAATCACCTACATGAGACCACTTCCCCCAAGTCGTTGAAGTGATGCAAAAAGTCTCATTGTATGAAGCTCATAAACCCGAAGAAAGCGATAACACCGAAGTAACAAGGTGAACCACTGATCATCTCTGCGGTTATCAATCCCGGAATTTCAGATTAAGCCCGATCACATGACCTTGTTGTGCATCCCCAATGTACACATTATTCTGTGGTTTTGAGCGATCGTCTATTCGGGGAAACAAGATATCAACATCTTCATTTCACCAAGTGCATTCCAGTTATCTTGTAAATCATCGCATAAAGTACACATGTACCCAGTAGAGGTTGAAACGATGACACCAAAGTAACAGGTTGAAGCACTGATCATCTCTACGGTTATCAACACCGGAAATAAATGATTAAGCTCGATCATGTGAACCTGTTGTGCGCCCCTGATGTATACATATCTCTCCCCTAATGGTTGCGATCTCATCGGAATCATCATACCAATGTGTACATGAATCATTAACCAGAAGCATTTTACCATAAATCATATCAGCACGTATAAAGATGTCGATGAGCAATATCATCTCACAATCTAACTTTCCTTCTCATATTTCTTCTCACTGAAAGCTGAAGTAGTACATACCACAAGTTATCAAGAGACCACTTCCCCCAAGAAGATGGAATAATACACCAGAAAATGAGTTAAGACACTGATTGTCTCTGCGGTTGTGACATTTGTCTTCCCGGAATATCTTCAGCTAAGAAGTATAAAGCTCATCATGTGTACTCGTTGAGCGTTCAGATGTATGTCTCCTTCCCCCTTGCTGGTTTTGATACCTCAGAATCAGCAACACCTTACACTTGAAATCATGTGAGAAGAACAATATTGGCTCAGATGTATTTGGTGAGAATCAACTGCTACAGAAACTCTCTATGACTATCATTACCAACCCTTAAGTAGGCTATTTGAAGTGACCACTAAAGACGCAAACCCGATATACTAAACTTGAGGCTGAAGTAAAATTCCCCATTCTGGTGACTTAAGCTTGCACTAATGTTGGAAGAATGGTGTAGAGAATTTATGTTCCAAGAAAATCCCTAAGTACTCAATACTTAATCAAAGTATGATACATTAACACCTCTTGCGATTATCCACAACGTCATCAGCGTGTGACACTGAGTACTACAACGTAACTCCTTAAAGTGATAGTTAACCAGGTCTTCAACCATCCACCCCGACTGCTGGTAACTAGATAAACCAAGTCTTCAACTTAAATCTTAATCACGAGCAAGTTATCATTATAGTCATGCATCCAACCAACCCTGAGTTCAAGATAAAATAAGATCACACCATTGTGAAAGTTAACTTCAATCTCAAATAAAGGATACCAAATAAACTCTGTGATCACATGACATTCCATGTCCAAATACTTTGCCGACATTTTCCTTTCTGATCTTGCGATTGGTTTACAAAGTGCACATTGGAAGGAACAAAAAATCCGTGAAGAAGGAGATTCTTTAGAGTCTGGTTTTGGGAAGGGGATACCAGATAACGGATCATTATTCATGTATGCAACTTTAATATCATGATAGTCATCATCAACACCTTGAGGAGTAACTGGAGATTGGGTTACATGAGTAGTCTGAGTAATACTTCTAGATGGTGCATCTTGATTAATGGAGATTGAAGAAGGTGAACCAGTTGAGTCAGCAGAAACCGGAGCAAGAGCATCAGTCGCTAGATGATCAACATTCTTTGACGCTTGGAAGTATTCATAAAACATAATCCCAGTCATCTTTAGTGAGTAGAACATTAGGTGTTGGAGGAGGGTCGTATAACCATTCTTCAACATCGATCAACATGTAATATATTCATACTTCTCCCCTCTCAAAAATCGCATACGAGGTTTGCCATTTTTGATTGATTAGCAAGTGAATAAGAATTCGATCAAAGATGAGTAGATCCACTTAATGAATGAACGAACATGGAGAAAGCATGAAGCATGTAGTTGAGAATGGTAAAAAACAAGAAGATTTCTCTTCTTCTGAAGATAAGAAGCACTGAATCGTACACCTTTCTTTTCATTGATGAACGGGGCCTGAAGTGTTGTCAGCAGACACCATAATGATGAAATTGAGACCCGAGGCTTGAACAGCGATGTTCAAAAGTCATAATGATGAAGAATGAGGCCTGAACTGATGTATTCAGACATCATAATGCACATGCATCAACATCGACATTCCGAAACTCTTGGAGCTGGAGAAATGATAGCTTTAGGCCTCCAGACTTTGAGTTTTCTCATATAGTGAATGATTGATGTACCTGCAACTGAGTAAGGACTACCTGCACTAACATCATGAACTTGATTGCATATATATGGGTTAGTGACAACAGTATCCAAACCCTTAGGGTTTTCATGATCAACCATGGTATTGCCATTAGTGAGCAACTTTCCGGTAGGTAACCACTTAAGTCCGACGTTCTTAAAAATTCTACCAGTTGGCATCCACTTTTGGCAAGATCTAGGATTGCTAAGTGTCTTATGCATAGTGGAAGAGTTAACGTTATTCCTAGTCTCTACTGATTTAGCAGTTTGTAACCACCTAGGAGGAGTGTTAGGTTCGTTTTGCTTCATATGCATGGTAGATGACTTACTACAAATCCTAGATTTATCCGGTTGAATCTTAGTAGTGTTCCTCACTAACCTAGGAGGCATCATACAAGGTTGTGAACCTAAGATACCATCCTTATGAAGTAGTGCCCTTTTCCTAGCTTTTTCTAGATCATAGTTCTTGTGCAAGTCATTTATATCATAAGTGCTTTGAATCTTAATGCTTGGTTTTGACACAATTTTCGAACTAATCCTAGAGGAGCTGAGAGCAGGAGTGGCTACATGTCGAGGATTAGCAGAACTAGAAGCAATAGTCTTAGGCAAATAATGTGGAGTGACTGGTATTGTCAAAACTTGTTCCTCATCAACTTGGGAGGCAAACCGTGTTTTTGAAAACTTTGGTCGTTCAGATCTAAACGCAGTCGGTTGTCTAACAGCTGATTGGTTTCTATTTGATTGTAAAACTGGTTTCCCCAAGATTGATGGTTTTGCAAACTTAGTGTTCACACTATTTCCAGTTGCTTTTCTTAGCTCATTTCTTAACGCAGTAACTGTGAAACCCATTTTCTGTAATTGAGCTTTGAGTTCATCATTTTTGGCAATCAAAGAAGTCGTTTGTTCTAAAGTCTTAGTTTTAGTATCTTTGATAGATTCACACAATTCATTACACTGATGCTTCAAAGTCTCATTTTGTACAAGTAAATTAGCCACATTATGTTCCAATTCAATAACAGCGCAGTCATGTTTAGCTTTGACTTCATACACATATCACACAACTCAGTAATACGTTTTTTCAGGTTTTTGATTGTCAAGTTCTTTGTTTCTAGCTGAGCTTTCAAATCATTAATCATAAAGAATTCCCGGAAATCAGGAAGTTCCGGATTTTTACATGGTTGGTTAATCTGAAGACTTTCTTCCTTTTGTTGCATTGCAATTTCAAGAGAAATACAATGTTTTTCAAGCTGTAAAAATCTTTTTGAAAGTTCATTAAAAACTTATTTATCAACCATATCATTTGATTTAAAAGCATTAGCCATAAACACAGAACTTAACAAACCATCACGTTCAGCATCCTGATCACTTTCTCCCCCTTTATGACTCATATTTGTTGAATTAGACATGGTATTGCTATCAGTCTTTTCCAACAAATTTGTGTCATAATTGAGTTTGATTTGATCAGTATGCTGACGTTTATTAGAGAGCACATTTTGTTGAACAGTTAAGGGTACCTCAGCACATGACATTTGTTCATTAACCGGTCTAAAATCAGCCTCCATGCCATGGGTGACTAGAGTCACTGAACTGCTGATAGTGTCAAGTTTATCAGTCTCTGATCCTTTACGTATCATGACACCTAACCCATCATCCAAAGCTTTTCCCGAATCGTCAATACCATCACATGATTGTACCAGAGATCCCTTCACTTTGTCGTCATCTAAACGTCTGTGTTGTGCTCTTTCCTCAATGAACGCCTTAACATCACCCATGAGTTGGATGAGTGCTATCTCAAAACGTGTCAACCATCAGAATTCCCGTTTGATCACGCAAAAAGCCACCTTTTAGTTCATTGCTAACGTATAATGGTCATACTCCAGGAGTTGGAACTGTTGGAATCAAAGAGATACTTGGAAGTTTGTTTGTTTCTATCACACAAAAGAAGGCAGCCATGGGATCCAAATTTTTTGAAGAATCTTCCTGTCAAGTTTGGTTGTTGATAAATAAATCTAGTAAAGAAATCATTGTGTCTGTGAAAGTCTGAAAAACAACCCTTGACCAAAAGAGTTGTTTCAAATGCGTAACGTCGATCCCCCTTTTGAAACCAATGTTCCCTTAAAGAGTATCTCGAGAGGTGTGACATGAAAAGTTGTCGGGAAAAGGACGATATCTCATGGCGTGCATTTTTCTGCATTATTGAACAAAATTATGGTTGGGCGAACGAAAACTCTTTTTCTCTTGAGAACAGTCGAAAACATGAGGCGATCTCCAATGTAGATTGAATTCCCAGATTCAAAAAAAGAACCGGTAGTCTGTTCGTACTTCGTTTGGAAATCTTAAATGGTCATCCCATCATGCTCGTAACCAAAAATTGGAGGGTATATCATGAGATGACCGAATTCTGACGTAAGTATCGACAGGATTGTGAAAATCGAGTGCCCACGGGATTTTACAATTCTATTATTAAAACCGACGAAAAAATCAGATTACTTACGCGGATTTTTACAAAATCAAGAAAAAAAAAAAAAAACCGTGAAAACACTGAAAGATTGGATTGGAGTTTTAGCTGAAATGAGATTGAAAGTTGGTGAAGTATACAAGCTCACAGTTGATTCAACGAAAAAACTTTTCGCGTTTCGAGAGTTCAATAAGCCCCTATCCTACTACAATAACCCCGAAAAATTGTCCCTCCTACCCAAAACAGTAAGGATTCGACACTTCAGGCTCAACCTTCAAATCAATCCGTTGGTCTTGAATCCCGTACCTCTAACCCAGAAAAATAGACAAAAGATACCCACATTAAAAATCAGATTTTTAACCCTAAAGAAGCCCGAAGATGCGTGATAATCTTGAGGCTTAAAAAAGATAATCTTCGTTTCCTTGTATAAATCCAAAACCCGCAAAGTCCAAAATCTTAAATCAGAGGCTCAACATAAAAGAAAAAAAACCTATGGAAAGGCCTAACAACTTAACTATCCTGCAGCCCAACAGAAAAATGAGATTTCGAGGTCCAAACCAAGGTTTAATTATGTAATATCAAGGGGCACCAACAGGAAAATTCTGGCGTACCAGATCCACTTTTGATATAGCGCCTAATGTCACGCTCATAAAACGACACCGTATATCACCAACTTAAATCCCGTAAATTACAACCTGTAACCCTAAAAAATCTCTCACCGATAAAAAAAACACAGCCTACAGCAAAACCATTTTTCACACATCAAATCCAAAAAACGTCCACTTTTCTTTCAAAACACAAAAAAAAACCACAATTTTTGGAAAAACCTATTAATATTCCAACCCTGTTCTCAAAACCCTTGTAATATCGAAAACACAAAAAACACGAATCATAAACACAAGCGTCCCTTGTTCTTCCAACACATGACGGCTACACGTTCTTGACTCGGCCTCAGTTAGGTTAAGATAACTTATGTTTTTATTTTAATTGAACCGAACGAGAAGTGTGGATGAAACACGATTTGTTTTTGGTCCTTTCTATTATGATTCGTATATTAAAGAGAGAAGTTTAAGCTTCAACCAAACGATCTATGATGGAAATCTCTTGTGGTAGAGTTCTTAGAACAAGTCTTTGATAACACAAATGAGATTAACTGAGATCTATCTTATTTTCATTACGTTTTTGTTATTTTTGATAGTAGTCTAGATCTGCTAAACTGAACCAAAAGAAAGGGTAGTACACAAGTTGTATTACACTTTCTTTGACGAGTTTGGATATTAACAAGAAATTTAGACTTCAAAATGGATCGATGATGAATGTCAATCACACTTGACGCATCTGAATTAGTTTGTGAATACGAGTGAGACACTGAGATCTTTGTATTTGTTCTTATCCTTTTAACCTTCTGTTGTAAACGAATGAGAGTAAAGCTGAAGCACAGTTAGGTTAACTTACTTTGCTTTGAAACTAAGATCTATGATGTGATAATGTTTTCGTGCAAAGATCTATAAAGGTCTAAGGGTTAGTTCAACCACACGATACGTGAAGCTGAGATCTTGATTGGATTAATTGTATTTGTTGTTGTTTGATGGATTTAACCGCTGCCAAATCATGAGTTTTGGGCAGCGTTTTGTTTAGGTAATACAAATAAAAAAAATGCTGCTTAAGAAAACCGCTAACAGAAAACCGCTGCTATGAATCTGAGCAAACCGCCATATAGAAAGTCAAACCGCCATATAGAAAGTCAAACCTTGAGAAAACCGCTAGACGAAAAGGAAACCGCTAAAACAGAACTAACCACTGGACTAGATATAGCTAACCGCTGGAATAAGGACAAATCAGTCACTATCGTCCTTTTTCGTCTTTTTCCCGATATTGAGCAAACCTCTACCAAGAAACTATCAAACCACTATCAAGAACATCATCAAAACCAACTCGAATAAACCCAGATTCAGCACTAAACTAATGAAATCCACCAACAAGTCACTAAATACAGCACCAACAACCAATATAAGCACAAAAGTACCAACAAATAACAAGATTAACCACAAAAAAAATCCGAAAAGGAAAGTATGGGGGTAAGACTTCGAACCAAACCATACGATACTAAACCAACCTAGGAATCCAAGAACTAGCTAACCCAAGAATGTAACCTTGGCTCTTGATACCAATTGTAGGATACACATAGTCATAACATGGTTGGTTTTAGTGTTTATGGATCGAGTAGTAGATAAAGAAAGAAGAAGAGAAGAAAAATAGAGAGAGAAAGTAGAGAGAGAATGGAACCTTAGAGAGAGAGTGAAACCAAAAAAAAGAAAATAGATTAAGGAAGGTTCACCCTCTCCAAGGATGGAGAGGGTATTTATATGTACATGAGTTTTTGCCACTTGGGCTATGGATTAGGCATACAATGGGTAAAGACACGTCCTTCTTCCACGATTACTAACTACTTCTAATCTACGTATTACTAACTATTATAAATACTACGAGCTAATCAATGCTTAATCGTATCTGGGGTGACTGAATCTTTCTTATGCAAAATCGTATTCCTAACACGTTGGTCACGTTTACACGGTTAAACTAACTACAAAGTTAATCTAAACATGCACCATGCTTAAGTAATGTAATGAAATACTTTGAAAGACATTTGAGTAAAACCTAAAGTAAATAGACAAGATAATTTTTATTGTTTAATTCTTATTAGAAATCAATCAAAGAATTATACCCAAGTGTTTGCGGAATAACACTTGGGATTGAAATGACAAGTGTTTTATGACAAGCTAAGCTTGAGTGACAACTAAAGGTTCTACTGAGCTATCTCAGGGACTGTATTGTTCTTTGGAGGAGTAAAAGTTGTTTGTGAATGTCTAAGCATTAATTGCACAAAGTTGTCAACATTTACTCTTCTCTTATGTTTCCTGTTTATACACAAGTATTTTTACAACCGTTATGATAAAGACAAATGATGACCTAAGCTAGTGGAGACAAAATACTTACGTATTTTTCTATGTTACATTAAGCTATTTTGGGCATAAGAAAATACGCATTTCTGAGGAGTAGTGATGACACTGTCCTAACACATTGCCTTTCAGGGAAAGTTTGACTTCAGGTGATAAGGAAAACATCTTATCTCTTCAAACGTTTCAAGCTCAATCCCGCCTAATCTTTAGTCCTTAGGCCTTCAGTCTTCAGTCTTCATATCATACTTCTTTAGTTGTTGAGGAGTCTTGAGGTTCAGTGAGTTATTGTCATCACTCACTGAACCCATCACCTTCTTCTTTGGCTAAGGTGCCACTCACTGAGATCCGCCTCACTGAGTGGAGAGGCTTTCTTCTTAGACTCGTCCTTGGCATCCTGAAGGTGACTCACTGAGCAAATGTTCACTCAGTGACTTGAGCGCGTACAATGTTTTCTAACACTAAGGTTAATTTGTGTTCAAATCTTTGTTTTATGAGACGTAGGTACTGAAGTGACCCAACAATCTCCCCCTATTTGGATATAAATTATGCCTAAGTGTTTGATCAATGTAAGTGAGCATATAACGACCTAAAATCCAAAATTAACTTGTACAAATAATCCATAAACCGTAATACGTTAATCTATACGTTATAATTGAAATTTGGAACATGTATAAACCCGAACTATATATGTAAATTAAATTACGACTACGGAAACTACTAAACATCACATGATAATTATTTTGGGCCGAGGTTTTGAGCACAACCGAACATGACCCAACTTTATTCGATTTGTGCCTCGCCAAAATCCATAGGCCGACCATTTAAGCCCATCTTCTCCCCATATTTTGATAACCGGTTTTGTGTCACTCCCCACCATAAACATACGACATCTTAAGAAACCCTAGAAGCAGCCATCATCACCTTCATTTAGCTCTCAAAGATCAAGGAAGAAGAAGGTTAGAAACTGATTTGGAGCGTGGTGTTCTTGAAGGTTTTGTGTTGTTCGATTCGTGGTTCTCATTCTTGTTCTTGCTTCGCTATTTTCTGCCTAAGAAGGTATCCATGCCTATTTTGTTTTCAAGCCATTCGGCACCTTAATATGATCTATAATCTGAAGAAAAACATGTTATACTGTTGGGGTATAAAAGATCAAAGTACTGCTGAAGACCAAAGTGCTGCTAAAGTGTTTAAAGTCAAAGTACTGCTTGTGATCAAAGTAATGCTCGTTGATAAAGTCAAAGTACTGCTTGAAGATAAAGACTGAAGATTAGATTAGGAATATTATGTATAATCTAGAATATTCTAAAGTTAGAGTTTGTATACTTGTCGTTCAAGTATTGTAAACCGACTAGGGTATTCCTTATGCCTATAAAAGGATCCCTAGGTCATTATTAGAGATACGAATACTTTTAGAGAAAAGCTAAAGTTTGATATTAGATATATTAGGGTTGTTTGTAAATCTGTACAATTAGCAGGTTCAAAGTTTGG
>LBNU01012410.1:0-21537 GCA_014162995.1 Artemisia annua
ATGTTAGTGCATGAGTTTTAGTTGTGATTTCCTTTGTTTTAGTGTAGGGGATACTTTGGGTTATCCCGTTTGTTTTAGTTGTAGGGGATACTTTGGGTTATCCCGCTTGTTTTAGTTGTAGGAGATACTTTGGGTTATCCCGTTTGATCAGGATACTTTGGTTTATCATGTTTGGTAAGGGATACTTTGGTTTATCCCATTTGGTCAGGATACTTTGGTTTATCCTGTTTGGTATGGATACTTTGGTTTATCCAATTTGTTGCGTGTTTTCATCTTCTCTGTTTGAAGAATTTCGCTCTAATCCAAGCATCCGGTGTCCTCCCGCTTTGACTGCGGGAGAGTGTTAGCCGTATATTACAAGTCATTGCTAAAGAATAAACTTAATGAGAAGGCAATTAGGTGTACATTAAAGATGATTAACAATTTAGCCTAAATAGATCATGTTTCCTCCTATTTTTGGGAAAAAAAATGTTTACTCTATATTCCTTTAGTTTTTTTTTTAATAATAATAAAACTCAAAAAACACATTGTTAAAACAAATTGAAAGCTGAGCATAAATTACCAACTTTAAATGTTCGGTTTTCATATGGGAAAAATGTAAATATTGTTTTGTGGATGGGTTGATGTAAATGTAAGAGTGAGAGAATAGGAATATGTTTTGTATTATTTGTGATGCCTATGTACAAAATATACAAGATATATATAAACTTTACTTTAAAAATCAACAAAATAACACTACTTTTCATTCTATTTCTTTTTCTTTTCCTCCTTAAGTACTCGAGAACACATCTTGTTTCATTTTCGTTTTTCTACTTAACTCTAACCTCGATAACACAATGTAAGACAAAGTAAAGAAATAAGATGTAAGCATTTAGTTTAATTTTAAGAGAAACACTTTCTTTAGAATCAACTAAATCAATATTTTTTTTCCTCTTTAATTGATACATGCTCACACAACTTTTTTATGTTTTACTTCATTTATTTATTTTTTTACTTTAAGTTATACTTAAGAATACAGTGTTAGGTTGTGTTTGTTTTTCCAAAAAAGCCTCATAACAACATCTTAATCTGACTCATTCATACGCGGTCAGACATTCTGGTCATTAAGAGTGTTTTTTTTTTTTTTTTTTTTTTTTTTTTTTTTTTTTTTTTTTTTTTTTTTTTTTTTTTTTTTTTTTTTTTTTTTTTTTTTTTTTTTTTTTTTTTTATGTCATTCAGAGGCGGTAAAAGGTAACCAATGTTAAGAGCGTTTGTTTTTTTTAATGGTCATTAAGAGGCAATAAAAGACATAAACCTCTTACTGAATAAGAGCGTTTGTCTTAACGCCCCGTCTCTTTTTTTTATTCTTATTATTTTTTTTATATTTTTTTTTTATTATTTTTTTTTATTATTTTTTTTTTCTAATTTGGTACACTTTTTTTTTTCTTTGTTTATTTTGTCTCGTTTCACTTTTTTATTAAGGGCTTTTTGTTTAAGCTTATATGTGAGCTTATTAGCTTATTTGATTTCGGCTTAAATTTCATAAGCATCAATTTTCCTGCTTATTTCAAGGCTAATGGGCTTGTACTAGTTTATCATATCAAAATAAACTTATATAAGCCAAGAAATCTCAAAATAAGCCGGATAATTAAGATTTATGAAATATAAACCGAAAAACAAATAAGCGCATAAGCCACATGTTAGCTTAAACAAACACCCTCAAAAACTAATAAATATAATCATTGCATATGTTTTATTAAATAAATAATGTACGTGACAATTTATATTTTGTTCAAATTGAAATGTTCGATTTTGTACTCATATATCTCAACTATAACACGACCCATTTAGTTAATTGTTTTAAAAACCTCAAGCTAAACTCCGACCGTTTATTTTTGTCAAATAAACATTAGATTGCACGTTTTGTTTAAAATACTTTTAACTTAAATTGATCATACGATAAATTTTGTTTTTTCTTTTTATATTTAATAAAGTTTATTTTTTGTGTGAATTTATCTGACTCAAATTTAGATTTCTCAACCACTTATTCAGATTAAGATAGAAATTAGATTTAGATTTTCCTACCACATATTCAGATTCTAATGTGAAAGTCAGATTCAAATTTAGAGTCACTTACTAAACAAAGTTTACGAGGAAAGCACTAGTCAAACTCAATTCGGTTGACCCAATAACCCAAACGAAATTAGGGTTTTTGGCTCACTCATTTTGGCGCCAAAACAATTATTCCCGCTATATTTTTCACTTTCCATTTCCCCCCCTTTTCATATTTTTTGGCAGAAAAAAAAATACACTCAAATCCTCACTCAGATCTACACAAACACACACCAAAATCAATCCAATTCAACAAAATGGAACAAGAATCCGATCATCTCCAAATGGAAGAAGAACAATCCGATCACCAAAACCACCAAAACCAAAGACAAAAGCGAAAAACCCGGGGCTCCGCCTCCGAAAAACGCTCCGAAGCCTTACAAAAGCTCAAAACCCTAAGATCCGGCACCACACCCGCCTCCGACCGCTACTCAATCAAGCTCGACGCTCCCATTTACGACACCGTCGACGAAGACGAGTACGAAACCCTAGTCGCCAAGCGCCACCACGACTACAACTCCTTTATAGTCGACGACGACGGTCTCGGTTACGCCGACCAGGGCGAAGAGGTGGACTGGACTCAATCAGGCGATGTACCGTCTTCTGAAGAAGAAGGAGACGGTCAATTGGATAGGAAGAGAGTTAAGAAGGCGAAAAGCGAGAAAAAGGAGAAGAAGGAGGTGCGGAAAGCCTCTTTCGAAGCTGCGGCTGCGTTGATGGGGAAGCAAAGGATATCGAATTTGTTTAGTAGTGGTGTGTTTGGGAATGGTAGTAAGAGTAAGGTTTGTAATGATAGTGTTATTGATGATGTGCTTGCTGAGTTTACGCCTGATGAGAACGATAAGGAGAAGCGTAGGCGTGGGCGGAATGTAGGCGTTGTTAAAAACGAGACGGTTTTTGTGCCGGTTAATGTGGAGAGGGTAGTGAGTTTGGTTAGAAATGACGTGGTTGAGAAAGAGGAGGTGGTGGAGGTTTTTGATAACGGGAATGATGTGGAGGAGAAAACGGAGGTGGCGGTGGTTGAGAGTGAAGCTGAGGTGGTTAAGGAGGAGTGTGAAGTGAAAGATGAGGTGGATGTGGTGAAGGAGGGTGGTGTTTGGAGTTTGAATGCGAAAGTTAAGGAGGATAAGGATCCTACGTTTAGTGCGACTGCTGGATTGCAGACGGTTGTGAGTGTGAGTGCTGATTTGGATGGTGACGGTGACCGTGGTTTGAGCTCTGATGGGAAGTATCCGTTTGTTGTGGATTCGGATGGGTCGTTGCCGTTTTATGTGCTTGATGCTTATGAGGAGTATTTTAGTTCTAATGCCGGGAATATTTATCTGTTTGGGAAGGTATTTTGCTGTTTAAGTACATGTTATTTGATATACAGTAGTTGATTTGTTCATTATAACCCGTAAGTTATCTGATAGGTATTGTATTATGCATTGACATTGTAGTATCAACTGGCCTGATTACCTGTATAGTCGACATAAAATACTTAGGTTCTTAATAATGTACTAGGAATGACAGTAGATGTGTATTGGAACCATTTCATGTTTTATAGCACTTATTTTGTTATTATATGCTCATTGATTGAACACTCAGAATAAGGTGCCCATCCCACTGCAACCACTATAGTTTGAATAGTTTTCAATAAATATGTGTGTATGCTTAGACTTAATGTATGGATTCGCTAACAAAGTAGGATGGCAGCTAGATTGTTAGGTCCTGGTTGTATTATAGCGTTGATGTCAAGGCTTCATATAAGGCTAAAAGAGGCTCTAGTTAGACAATAATAGTATGATATGTACCAAAACTATTAGGGATAGAAATGATATGGTTTGATCACAATTAGGCGTTTCAAGTAGAAGAATAGAAACACGAAATTGTAGAATCAAAAGGATTTATTATTGATTGATATGGTGAAAATATTACAGAGAGAATGGGAAACTAAGAGGATTACAAATCAAAGCTTAAAATGAGAAATGAGTACAATACAACTATTTATAGAAGTAGAGATGGTAATGGTGATGTGGCAGAACCAATAGGAGAAGAGTGTGATGTGTTCGGACCAATCAGAACTTGACAACTGGCCTGATGACAGAGGAGAGGCAGAGGAGATGTATAAGCCTTCAGGTCTGATGTAGAGAAGGGAGAAGTACCAGTGGTTGGAGCCAAAGGTTTTATTTAAACATACTAGCAGTACTGACTTCTGCTAGCAATACTAACTAGCAGTATTTATTGTATATAACAATCCATCCCCCTTAAGAACCTTGACCTCAAGGTTCCATCAAGCATATTGATCCTTGACCTCAAAACCATCCCCACAGTCCTGAGAAGTCTGGTGGTTGTTGTGTTTTTGGAAACACACTTTAAGACTGCATCCACTTCAACTTTCTTCATATCTATCCCAATAAACCATTTCTGAAAACCAATTTCTGCATCATTAAGTGTGTTAATGACCTTTCCAGCTCCCTCCTTCTGACTTTGCCTAAACAGCCTACATTTTTTTTTTCCTGTTAGGCCATTTCCACATGTCAAATGTGACACACTGCTTTTTCTCACAGTCCTCAAAAACTGTCTTCTTCCAATCAGCCCAATTATTCCTTCTATAACCTTCAAACCCTTCTTCTGTTCTTATCATGATAATGGGGAAGGATTAAGGATGTTGATTGTTACTAATGACCACAAATTCCTTCAATTCCTAGACCATTGGTTCAACAGCATTCTGCACAGGAGTGTTTGGAAAAAATGAAATGGTGTATTCATGTATTCTTTGTGGTGGTAATGAGGGAAGCATATCAACCACATCTTGATATTCTTCCACAAGTACAGTGAATTGTGATGGAGCTGGTTCACTTTGTTTTGGTGTTAAGCTAAAGAGAGTGTTTGGATCAGCACACACTTGCCCATTAGCTTGTGCCCCACCACTGCTAACTTTTTTACATGTTTTCTTTCCACATATCCACTGCAAAACAGGCTTTTGAGCTCCCCTAAGTACCATCCTCGTGCCATTGTACACAAAATCCATGACCAGTTCTTTGAAGTCCCACTTGATACTGCCCAAAGTGGAAAGCCACTGGACTCCCAATACCATTTCATATCCTCCAAGAGGTAGAATGAGCACATCAGACACAAATTCCACACCTTGTATAGTCCACTTGAACCCCTTACACTAAAAAATACTGTTGATCACTTGACCATTGGCTATTGAAACCTCCATGGGACAGATTGCTTGAAGCCTGCAGCCTAGCTTCTTAGCAGTTTTGAGGTCCAAAAAGGTGTGTGTACTTCCACAGTCAATAAGAGAATGCAAGGGATGTTTTTCCACATAAGACTTCACTCTCATTGTCTTATAAGAGCCTTTACCATTGAGAGCATGAATTGAGATTTGAGGCTCCACAACCAAATTGTCCTCAAAGTTATGCATCAGTTGCTTCCCAATAGCCTCATAAGTGTCACAACCCTCTACTTCACCTTCTCCTGCACAGATCTCCAAAGAAAACAGCTGGCCACTACACTTATGGCCTGGTACATACTTCTGATCACAGTAGAAGCATTGGTTCTTTGCTCTTTTATCTTCTATCTCCTTCTGAGTCAACCTCCTCCTGTTTTGTACATAGGTAGGTCCAGTATTTTGTGGTGCAGGTAAGGCCAAAGTTGTAGTAGTGTTCCTAGGTGGATAAGCCACATCTCTATTGACATAAGTAGTTGTGTTAGGAGTAGGTAGTAAAGGAACTGATCTTCCCTTCATGGCCAAAATAGTTGCTTCTTGCATTTTAGCCAAACTAGTCACCTCAAGCATAGTGACAGGCTTGAACATCCTCAATGGAATCCCAATTTAAGCCTTTAATCCTCCCATAAACATACTTACTGCTTGGAACTCAGTCAATTCCACCTTATTAAGTAGCAATTCAAACTGATCCTGGTAACTTTGTACACTAGAAGTTTGCTTAGTTTTTTAATTCCACCAATGGATCATTATACTCACTATCAAATCTACTAACTATCTCACTCTCATACAAGGCCCAGGGAGCATATTCAGTGTGTCTCTTAATAAATTGCAGGTGCCAATTCAAAGCCTTATCAAATAAGTGCATTGACACTAACCTCAGCTTTTGATCTTCCCTCACATTATCAATGGCAAAGAACTGTTTTACCCTGAATAACCAGCCTTTTACATCATCACCATTGAATCTTGGAAATTCCAGCTTTGTGAGTCTACCATAGGGGTTATGATGTGGATTTGGACCTTGAGCATTTATCACTCCTTGTTGAGCCTGTGGTCCCAAGCCCAATCCATGATTAACTGGACCTCCCATGGCTCTATTATGTGTATTCTCAACCCCAACTTATCCTTGTGCCTTGGTTAGATCAATGGAAGTCATTTGGTTAGGATTTCAATGTAGGACTCCCATTCATAAACTTGAAACACCTATTTTTTCAGATCAACTGTTAAGTAAAATGATGAAATTGGTTCTGTTTATCACCATCAGCTGTTTATAGTATAATTTTATTTTTGCTTGCTTCAATAACTAGTACATTGTATAGTAATTTAAACGTGATTGTATATGATGCAATTTGACACCTAATGTTTAACTTAAACCTAAAAGAGTCACTACTAAAGATCAATAGACAGTGTTTAAGCTCTTCCATGCCTTGTTGATATATGACATGAATAAATTTTGTTACCAAATAATTGTGATGCTCAATGCTTGATGGTTTATTCTTCAGTATATCTTGTACTCATGCACCAAATCTTGAATGAGTAACTGATGCAGCATGGTTTTAGTTTACCAAGACTAAGAATGATACTGATATTAAAATATTTACATTTGAATGATAGGTCAAAGCAGGAAGTACATATCACAGCTGCTGTGTGGTCGTGAAGAATATGCAGAGATGTGTATATGCTATTCCCAGTGATTCCGTATTCGAAGACCCAGTCATTGCAAAACTTGAGCAAGATGTTAAAGACTCAAAAATGTTGCCTACAGCTTTTCACACCAAGCTTCATGTAATAGACCTTTTGCCTTGCTTCCTATGTTCCTCTTTCAACTTACATCATTATATTACTTGTATTATTAGCTAATATCTGATATTGGTTTTGCTGCCTTCCTTACTGTTGCTTACATACATATCTTTTACTTCATTAGGAAATGGCGTCTGGATTGAAGACCAATTTAACAAAACTTTTACTTGACCGAAATGTCTCAAACTTTAGCATGAAACCAGTCAAGGTCAGTTGCTTAGTCAAATTATGTTCATGATCAAATAGTCTTTTGCTAGCTCTGTTAGTCAAATGTATCAGGATGGTGCATATTTTTAATTCTTCATACATTTTCAGAGGAATTATGCTTTTGAGAGATCTGACATAGAGCGCAAAGAGCATTATGTACTTAAAATCAGTTATCCATTCAAGGTATTTTGCAGATTTTACAAAGAAGATTAACAAGGTTACTACCCTTATTTTTTGTCTCTTTTCTTAGACATTTTAAATGTTTAAATTGCAGGACCCACCACTTCCTGCAGATCTTAAGGGAGAAACCTTCTGTGCTTTGCTTGGAACACATAGCAGGTATACAAGCTTTACTGTAATGTTTAACAACATATTACACTTAAACTTGTTGCAGTATTATCTTGCACATATATGATGTATCATGTTAGAGACTTATCTTATGTACACTTGAACTGGATTTGATGCATACAGTGCTTTGGAGCTATTTCTTATTAAAAGGAAGATAAAGGGACCCTCATGGCTATCAATTTCAAAGTTTACTAACTGTTCCACTGCTCAGCGTGTGAGTCCTCTAAATTTGCATTGCGTTAAGTTCTTCGTAACATGCTTAAATTAGTATTTTGACCAAATTGATTTGATTACACCTTGAACAGGTAAGCTGGTGCAAGTTTGAGGTTACTGTTGATTGCTCAAAGGACATTAAAGTTGCAACTAACCCAGAAAATACCAGAGAAATTCCTCCTGTGATTGTTACTGCAATCAATCTAAAAACTGTAATAAACCAAAAACAAAATACGAATGAAGTTGCCTCTGCATCAGTAGTTTGCTGTCATAAAGCCAAGGTACTTGCATTAAATATAGATACTTTCACGTGTTTAAGTCATCATTTTCATGTTTTACATATATATTCTGCTACTTACGTTGAACATAAGATGATTATTTTAATCTGATGTATATCATGGCTTCTTATCTGATGTACCTTTCAGATTGATACCCCTATGTTAGCCTCAGAATGGACAAGATCCGGAATGCTAAGCCATTTTACTGTTGTGCGTAAGCTTGAAGATGGTCTGTTTCCAATGGGGTTTAGCAAAGAGGCAGCAGATAAAAATGCAAAAGCTGGATCAAACATCATTAGCACTGAGAGTAGGTAAGTTTTGGTATCAAATTGTTAGTCTTATTTGAGAATTATTTGTTTCCAGTTGCTCACATTCTGTCTGTTACTCATGTTTGCAGTGAAAGAGCTTTATTAAACCGGTTAATGATTGAGTTACACAAATTAGACAGTGATATACTTGTTGGCCACAACATATCTGGATTTGACTTGGATGTTCTTCTCAACAGAGTCAAGGTAGAGATTTTATTAACAGAAAGTTACTCTATGTTAGTTCAATGTGTTCTGCTGTATGCTTGATTTACTGAATACCTGGAAAAACTGGTAGTTATGATTTGTAATATTATGAAAACTCTTTTCTAACTAATCCACTGATAACTTGCTATTGCAGGCTTGCAAAGTTCCTAGCAGCATGTGGTCCAAAATAGGACGACTCAAACGATCTGAGATGCCTAGACTAAATAAAGGAAACACAGTGTTTGGCTCTGGAGCAAGTCCAGGAATTATGTCTTGCATTGCAGGCCGGCTTTTATGTGATACCTTTTTGTGTTCTCGTGACCTATTAAAGGAGGTGAGAAAACTTGGTTGAATAATAAAAGCTTAATGATTTATTTATATCGATTCTGAAAAACGGAACATTTCTTTCAGGTTAGTTATTCGTTAACAGAACTTGCAAAGACTCAGTTAAATAAGAACCGGAAGGAAATTGCTCCACATGATATTCCTCGGCTGTTTCAAAGCTCTCAAACTCTAATGGAACTTGTAAGTTTTGCTGCGCAACTTGGTCAAAATAATTGTGTTAATAAATAGTATGATTGCATTATGGATGTCATATGTTTTGTGGAATTACAGATTGAAACTGGGGAGACAGATGCATGGTTGTCAATGGAACTAATGTTTCATTTATGTGTTCTTCCTCTGACACGTCAACTTACAAATATCAGTGGTAATCTCTGGGGAAAAACTCTACAGGTAAAAATAGTTAAAACTTAAAAGCATGAACTAATGTATACTTTCGCAAATCTTTATGGTCGAGATAAATAACTGTTGCATGATATATGTAAATGATTTCAGGGTGCTAGAGCTCAAAGAGTTGAATATCTCCTGTTGCATGCATTCCATGCTAAGAAATTTATGGTACCAGACAAGTTTTATTCACCAAAGGAAAGTAAAACAGCAAAACGTAAACCGGATGGATCTGAGGACAAAGTAACAAATGATTTGGGTGTGAACGACGAGATAGAAAATGAGCCTGTAAAATCCAAAAAATCAGCCTCCTATGCAGGTGGATTGGTGTTGGAACCGAAAAAAGGTTTATATGATAAATATATTTTACTTCTGGATTTTAACAGTCTCTACCCTTCTATCATTCAGGTTCGTCATGTCTCCACCATACTTACCTCTTAGCTTTACAAATGTATGCTGAGTAAACCTTATATGCTTTTTGTTTAACAAAACAGGAGTATAATATCTGCTTTACAACAGTAGAGAGATCTGATGATAGTTTAATTTCTCGCTTACCATCTTCGAAAGCAACGGGAGTTCTACCTGAGGTAAGGAACCATAGCTCATCTAAAAGCATTTGTCACCAAAAAAATTGAATAATAAGTATTTTTATATGCTTTTACTTTCTGTAGCTGTTGAAAAATTTGGTTGAGAGAAGGAAAAGTGTAAAAAGATCAATGAAGAGTGCAACGGGTCTCAAACACCAACAGTTTGATATTCAACAGCAAGCACTGAAACTCACGGCTAACAGGTTTGTGTTCGCTAACATAATTTCCCTCTTTTGTTGAATTCTTGTTTGTTTGTCTTACTAGTTTTCTTTTTTTCTTTTTGTCTTGTCTGCAGTATGTATGGATGCTTGGGTTTTTCTAATTCTAGATTCTATGCCAAGCCACTTGCTGAACTTATCACACTACAAGTAAGAATGCTACGAAAGTTTTATTAAAATATGGAATATTCATGATAGCACATACGGATTTATCTCATGATATTTTTTTACAGGGGAGAGAGATTTTACAACAAACTGTTGATCTCGTTCAGAATAATCTGAACTTTGAGGTGATTTTTCTAATGCAAAACTATAGCTTTTATTGTTGTCTTAGTTACCTTTTATTTAAGCATGTTTATTTTTTGTCCAGGTGATTTATGGTGACACTGATTCAATTATGATCTATACTGGACTTGACGATATTAACAAAGCCAAATCTATTGCTGGTAATGTCATCAGGGAGGTATGGTTTTTAACTGTAATACCAGCACTAGATGGCTACAACTTGGCATACCATATTATGTTAACTGGCTCTGTATTCTATTACGTACTAGGTCAACAAGAAATACAAGTGCTTAGAAATTGATCTTGATGGTGTTTACAAGAGAATGCTGCTGCTAAAAAAGAAGAAATATGCAGCTGTGAAAGAGCAAACAAAAGATGGGAAAATCTACAAGGTACTTGATTATATACATTTTTTTCTATTTATTCTTTGAACACTTGTATATTTTCAAGCAGTAGTTGCTAAATGCTGTCAAATCTTAAGGTTATTGAGCGTAAGGGTCTTGATATGGTTCGGCGTGACTGGAGTTTGCTATCAAAGGAGACTGGAGATTTCTGCTTGGAACAAATATTATCTGAGCTGTATGTGTATTTTCGTGTATTTTTCACCACCATTAGCATCCCCATCTTATAATACTTACCATTCTTGAACTCTTATGCTGACAGATCATGTGAGGAAGTTGTTGAATCCATACACGATAAACTCAGAAAGGTATATTCATAAACTTATCTAATTATATGATCAATTTAGACCAAATATATAGGGATGCAATATTTCTATACAACTGTAGCTGATAGTCTAGTAGGATTTACTCATAACTTTCAAAATGATCTAATGAATTTATATAAGCAGGTGCAAGAGGATATGAGGAATGGACAAATTGCTTTGGAGAAATATATCATTACAAAATCGTTAACCAAACCACCTGAAGCCTACCCAGATGCTAGAAGTCAACCTCATGTTGAAGTAAATATCACAGAATCTTTTGTCATGTCCACCTCATCTTAGTTATCAATTATCTGACTTATTTATTTAAGAATATTGATCAACTTGTCATATCTTATACAGGTAGCACTCAGGCTCCGGAAACTAGGATATACTAGTGGTTGTTCTGCTGGTGATACAGTTCCTTATATAATTTGCTGTGAGCAGGTTCGTGATGAAGGGTTTACTCACTTAACATTTACTTATTCAGTATTCTTACTGTCGTTTCTAATAAAATCAATTGACAGGGGAAAGGTTCAAGTACATCAGCAGGGATTGCTCAACGTGCAAGACATCCTGATGAACTGAAAAAAGATAATGAGAACTTGATGATTGACATTGACTATTATCTGGCACAGCAGGTAACATTTGCATATTGTAATAGTTTCTATATGCAGTTTTTGTTTTATTACCGCTTCTGAAATCTTTATCTTCTGCCCATTCAGATTCACCCAGTAGTGTCACGTCTATGTGCATCTATTGAGGGTACAAGTCCATCCATGCTCGCTAATTGTTTAGGGCTTGATCCTTCCAAGGTATAGAGTTGTTCTCTTTAAGCATTTAATAGACATTAACAGTTCATTTATCATTTCAACATTGGACCACTATATGATAAAATTGGATCTTTTGTTTATAATATAATTATAGTTCCAAAGCAAATCAAGTGAAGTCGCAAACAATGATCATTCTGGCTCTGTTCTCGGTGTGGCAGATGATGAAGAAAGGTAGGCACCATTTAATTTGTGTTTTTAGTTTGTTTCTATTAATTCAATTTCACATCCCTTAGAAGTTTTCTTGAACTGTATAAAAGTTTTTGAACCCTACACAGATGCATAACTATTGTAATGTTGATTGCAGATACAGGGGTTGTGAACCGTTAACTTTGTCATGTCCTGGCTGCTCTGGTACTTTTGACTGTCCATCTATTATCAGTTACATACGTACATTAGCCGTTGAAAAGTCAACAGACGTGCAAGATCAATCATCCAACACCAGTTTCTGGAACAAATTATGTTGCCCTAAATGTCAAGTAGAAGTCCCTTCAGTTTCAGTAGCCAACCAGGTAATACTTTGAATGAAGTAAACTTGACAACTTGATCACATCTTATCAGTTCACATGTTTTTGAGTTTTAAGCATATACAATGTGAATAAACAAGGGGTGAGAATAAGTTTTTAAATTGTTGCTCAGGTAAAAAAACGAGCTGAATTGTTCATATCAACATACTACAAGGGATTAATGACGGTATGGAAGCATATTTCTCTTTTCTTTATATTGCTATGATTATTATACGAGAATACAGTTAATTAATTGACCTGTGATGTAAAACTTTCAGTGTGATGATGAAACTTGCGACTATACTACACGAAGTTTGAACTTGCGAGTCATTGGGGACTCTGAGAGAGGAACTGTATGTCCAAATTATCCTCGCTGTAATGGTCGTCTTGTGAGACAGGTTTAATCTCCCTTCGACTCTAAAGAAACCTTTAATTTTGCCAATACTTTTCAACATTGTACTGAAGTTTGAAAGTTTATTTTGACTAGTATTCCGAGGCGAATGTGTACAAGCAGCTTTCTTATTTCTGCTATCTCTTGGATGCTAATAGGTGCATTGACAAGGTAATTAATGGCTGAAATTTAGTTCAACACCCTAACTTTTACCCTTTAAGATTGATTATACCCATATGAGATATTAATCTTTATAATGAACAGTCAAGCAGTACAACCAAAGTGCTATTGTCTGATTGTCTCATACATATCAGAAATTAAATTTAAAATTGAAAAATTTAGCTGTTTTTGTATGATTGAGCATGATGAACAGTCAAACAGTGCAGCCGTACAACTAGTGTCTCATATTTAGCTGTTTTTGAAATTGAAAAATTCAGCTGCTTTTGTATGATTGCGATTATATACGCATTAATATAAAGATAATTCTGAAAATTATGCTGATTATGTGTTTCAGGTTGAAGCTAAGTTCAAAATTTCAGTTGAGAAAGAGGTTGCTAGGATAACACCTTTGGTTGAACTAGCCTCATTGACAGTTCAGAAGGTCAGGGACCGGTGCGGATATGGTTGGGTGAAACTCGGTGACTTATTTTCTACAAGCTAATTGCTGTGAAAACTAAGAATCGGATATAATTAAGGTTGCGTTAAAAGAAATACCAATTGGCTTGCAAATCATGGTCAAGAATTCAAGAAAAGTTGTGTGCATCTGTGATCAAAGGATGTTGCTGTGGCATGGATGATGACCTCAACTTGTATATAACATGTTTTTTACCGAGTTCATTTTTGTAAGATGTGATTCAGAATGGACAAATTTCATTTGTATTTATTAGTGTACTCTGTTTCCTCTAGCATTGTCAAACATGAACAAACAAGGTAAAATTGTGTTTCATGACTTCAACAGAAACCCTTTATTAATGTATGATACAAGCAAAATGAAACATGAACAAGGTGAAAGTGAAATTGTGTATCATGACTTCATCAACTGAAACCCTCTATTGATGTATGATATAAGTAAATTGAAACATGATAAAATAAGGTGAAATTTTGTTTCAATGACTGAAACTCTTGCACGATACAAACAAAAATGAAACATGAACAAACCAAGGTAAAATTGAATTTCAACTGAAAACCCTTTATTAATGTACATATAAGCAAAATTGAAACATAACATACACAAAAATTGAAACATGAACAAACAAGGTAAAACTGGATTTCATCAACTGAAAACCACTTATTACTGTATATGATATAAGCAAAAATTGAAACATAACATACCGAAAAAACCTTTAGACAAAAAAGCAACATAACTATGTTCAAGAAAAGATTTCATGAATGGCTGTATGATGTTGTTTTCTTTTTTTTGAATGTTTAAATAACATGTCAATCCTTACTGCAACTCCCCGACCGGTGCTTCATTGAGCCATAGAAAATGAATGAACTCATACAACTTTGTGCTTACACTAACCTGCATAACCAAAATAATTACATCATAAGTCATACTTTAGTTGTTAAGATATTCTTCTATTTCTATTCAAGCATTATAAATAGTCTACCTTGTAAGGGGTCGGATTCAATCTTCTCATGTGATCAGTCCTCATTTGTTCCAGTTGCTTCATACAATGTCCTCTAATCTGCTCAAGTGTTGGCAATTCTTCTCTTGCTTTGTCTTCCAAGTATACATATTAATCATAAAATTAATTATTGAATGTAAAGTGATTACGTTTTTCATTTGGAACTTGTAGGTTGACAAAAGTTTTAACACATTATAAACAAAAAAATCTCGAGTCTCACCTGCACTTCCAGGCCAATAACACTTCATAAGCTCCTCAACACGTTGTGGCACCACATAAGCTCTCTTTGATTCATTAAATGGGTGTCGGCATAAAATCCTTTGGCCTGCCTGTACTTGACAAATGAGTGCAAAACATTAATCTCTTCCACTATAACGATTCACAACAAACATATTAATCAAATATACAAAAAGAACTATACCTTTGGAGGTGGTTCATTTTCCCCTGACATTATATCTACAAGGGCATAACCTTCCTTGCCATACAATCGAAAAGACCGCTTTTTACATGGGATGGAAACCTAAAACCATACTATTCATTAGTTATAATATATTCATAATACTTAAAAAAGGAAAATTAGTGATTCAAACCTTTGAGACATCTTCAGACAGCTTTATACGCGGTTGGTTATTTATCTCCACAAGCTTAAACACACAACCTAGAGCAGGTTGAGCAAAGCATGTAACCAAATTGGTACCAATACCAAAAGAGTCAACCTCATGGCCCTGATCAAAACAAGTAACCAAAATTAACATAGAATCTTCTTAACATGTTTGAAGAATGTTAACATAGATGGAATCATGATAATAAACCTGTTTGTTTAAAGCATCCAGTGTTTCCTCATTAAGGTCATTACTAGCAGTAATATTCGTTTTTCCAAAACCAGGAACCTTGAATTCCTTTTCAACGGTGTGAAAGAAGTTCCTTGTCTCGCATGATAGATAAGCAAGGTCCCCAGAGTCTAATCTAATGCCTTTTGCTTTGTAACTGCACAAAAAAATAAAAAGAATAAATAAAAGCACTTGCATAAAAGATGGAAATTATGCATGGTTGACATTTAAAAAACATACCCCAGATCATTTAGTGCCAGAGCAACAGCACAAAAATTAGGAACCCCGCTCCTCATCACCTGATCATACAGAAAACAAACATATCAGGNAAATGAAAAGGGTTGTTAATTAAAAAAATGTTATTAACATTTGTTAAATCAATTTTTTAGGGAAGGGTTTTTTTTTTGGTTTTTTTGGTTGGTTTTTTTTTTTTTAGTTTTTTTTAATTTTTTTTTATGTGATTTTTAGGATTAAACTTTTTGTTTTAAAATTTTAATTTTGCTTTTTTTTTTTTCCCCAAAAAAAAGTTTTTTGTTAATTTTGGTTAAAAAAAAAAAAAAAAAAAAATTGTAAAAATTTTTTTAAAAAAAAAATTTTTTTTTTTTTGTTTGGGTTTTTCTTTAAAAAAAATTAATTTTTTAAAAAAAAAGGGAAGGGAAAAAGGGAAAGTTTTTTTGTTTTTTTTTTTTTTCTTTTTCCCTCTTTATTTGAAAAATAAGTAGTATAAGGGAATACCCAAAAAAAGAATTTTCCCCCCAATAAATTTTTTTAACTTTAAAAAAAAAAAAAAGGGGGACGGGAAAAAAAATTAGTGATTCAAACCTTTGAGACATCTTCAGACAGCTTTATACGCGGTTGGTTATTTATCTCCACAAGCTTAAACACACAACCTAGAGCAGGTTGAGCAAAGCATGTAACCAAATTGGTACCAATACCAAAAGAGTCAACCTCATGGCCCTGATCAAAACAAGTAACCAAAATTAACATAGAATCTTCTTAACATGTTTGAAGAATGTTAACATAGATGGAATCATGATAATAAACCTGTTTGTTTAAAGCATCCAGTGTTTCCTCATTAAGGTCATTACTAGCAGTAATATTCGTTTTTCCAAAACCAGGAACCTTGAATTCCTTTTCAACGGTGTGAAAGAAGTTCCTTGTCTCGCATGATAGATAAGCAAGGTCCCCAGAGTCTAATCTAATGCCTTTTGCTTTGTACCTGCACAAAAAAATAAAAAGAATAAATAAAAGCACTTGCATAAAAGATGGAAATTATGCATGGTTGACATTTAAAAAACATACCCCAGATCATTTAGTGCTAGAGCAACAGCACAAAAATTAGGAACTCCGCTCCTCATCACCTGATCATACAGAAAAAAACAAGGATATATCAGGTAACTAATCAGTTAAATAAATAAATTTATCATAAGTATCAGCGCGCTATAAAATGATAAACAAATACTTATAGAAATTTTGTGACTTACATCATATGTATCCACAAGAGCCAGAAAGTTGTTCGGAAAAGCCAAGGCATATGAAACAAAAGCCGCTAGCTCACTTTGATTAGTTTCACCAAAAACACCCTCTGATGAACTTAACCGCTGAAACACACATTTCATAACACATTAATTACTATGTTGACATACAGTGAATTGTTTTGTTGACATATTTAACTCTTGATCCACATGTACATTATGCAATTCATTTACTGAAAAGGAAACTGAAAGTGTTATCGATTTTCAAAGCATATAAGGCCAAATATTTAACCTATTTTAGGAGATTAATTTTCTGCGTTAATAATTTAACCACTTTTGAAACCATAACAGAAACCAAACACTAAATTGCTATATCTGTGAAACGACAACTACACCTTGAGTTTGCCCAACCACGTCTGTGTGAGACTAACAAAATCCTTGCATTCTCTTGAGCCGTCATGACTTTTTAGAGACTTTTCTGTAATCTCATCAGGTCCCTAAACATATACAATTTGACTAACATAAGGCAATAAAATACTAGTACAAACATATAAAGATAACATTAGACCACGCAGAACTTTTACTGAACAGATAAAAAGGTTACCGACCGTGAACGAGCTGACAAAAGCATGAGAATGGGTCCCACGAAGTGGTATTCCAAATAATTTTCCAGCTGCACAATTGCTATCGACACAAAATAAGAATAAAAGTGAGCCACATGATTAAAGAGCATTCTGATTCAAAGTTCATCAGAATACTTACCTTGTTGCATCAAAGCCTCCCATGTAGCAATATCTTGATGCTCCTACACCACCATCTGGTCCCTACATTGGAACAAACAAAATACTCTCAACTTTAGGACCCATAAAACCAGTAAATAATACTACGCATAAGAATATATAAATAAAGTTCAAAACCTGTGCCCGCCGTAGCCCAAACTCAAGAAGAAGTTTGGATTTGCCAGCAACAAAACGGTGTCTAGCAGCATTTGTAGTGACTAAAGAAGCAAAATTTATAAGATTTACAAATGGTGTCTCTAATAGTTGAACCACCTGGAAAAAATAAATAATGCATTAGGAGTCTGGATGCTATTAAAAATAGATCGCTAAACAAACAAAAACGAGTTAATAAGACTCACAGCCACAGGTCCTTCAATCCTCATCAAGGGTACTTTTGGAAAGACAACAGATCCCTCAGCAATAGCATACACCTCAACATCAGAACAATCTATTCCTCCTAGATAATCAAAGAATCCATCCTGTGCTCAATAATGAAAAGTCGTTAGTAAATGACCCTTCTACCTTTAGAAACTTAATGATATATACCAAACCTGCCAGTAAACTTTAATTCTACTTAGTTGACGCTTACCTCACATGTGGGAGACAAACATTCTCTAACAAAAGCAATCTCGTCCTTTGATAATTTAAAATTAGCAATAAACCTTATGCACTCTTCTAGACCTGCAAAAACCGTATATTCCCCGCCAAATGGGTTCCTTCGGAAATATAAGTCAAACCTGAAACAATCCCATGATGGTCGACCATCCAGTTATTAGATTATAAATTACGGTTGAGCTTAAAGTATCACTATAATAAGTGTAACATCAAAGAGGTAATCCATAATCATTTCTTCCAAATTTCATCCATTAAATGAAGAGTAATGACCATACAGAAAAGAATGCTTAAATCACCAGATCATATATACCATTACACTGACTTTATGACACAGAAAGATTTATGGACTTTGAATCTTATTCCGTCAAGACAAAGCTCGGTTGCCGTAGTTTCATAATCAATAAGCATGCCTCTTTACTTCCATTTATTATAACTTTCATTAGCTTAATACTAAGATTCCCATTGTATATCCCTCAAGATAAATATCCATGTGACTTAAATTTATTGTTAACACTGATAGAAGGCCGACTAAGAGATACGACATGAATGCAACTATGATTCTCTTTCCTTATTATCGAGCGAGTGGTTAGTGTCGCCTCAATCTATATACTCACTCAAGTAGCAAAGTTCCAGACTAGTATATTACGTTGGTTTAGCACTTGCATAAATCACAAAATTCTTTTTATTTACCATGGACGGACAAATAGTATGCACCTTGAAAATGAAGATTCTTTATATATAACAAAGAAAACAACAAGTAAGTTCTTTCCATCCAAAATTGTGGGACAAACAAGTGACTGTTTCCAATTCTAAACTTCCCCGGGTTTCGGCCCGAGCTATTATTGAATGTTATTTAACTTGGAGAAAATATATATATCTTAAACTAGAAATGAATACACATATCATCACATAAAAAACAATTGCAAGAACATTTAATGACCAAGTCTCAACTTCCTATTACAATAACAAAAGCCTCACCATTTTGTCTATATATACAAGTGTTCAAACATTAAATCATCTTCTTAAATATTTAAGATTAAAAAACATAAACAAACATATCATATATACTTAATAATAAACCTAGGACACCAACATCCAGAATTATATATTAAAAAAAACAAAAAAAGGGAAAAAAAGGAAACTAACACAGCACGGTCGTTATGTTTGGCAGCTTTCCAATAAGCATAGGCCATGGTGAACTGATAAAGATCTGTTAATAACGGCGTCACCATTGGATTTGTGGGCCCATTTATTGTTCTTTTCTTCTCTTTAACAACGCCGCCGTTTGCTTCCATGGTTATGAATTCTTGTTTGTTTGGTTGTAGGGTTTGTTAATATATGTTTATGTTTATGAATATGAATATGAATATGAAGATGTTGAACGAGAAAATATGTTTTTGTTGTTGGAATAAGAAAATAAAAGAGGGAGAAGAAATTTATGTTGATGTTGTTTTTGCCAATGCCATGACAAAATTTATACGAGTTCTAGTTTTACTGTTTACCCTTTTTAACAACTTTTTTTTCTTATATTTGCTTAAGAATATACTCTGTGGTCTATCCCACTACTCTACTATGCAAGATTATTTTTCTTGTTCAATCCTCAAAATATATTTTCAAAAATTCAAACGGTATTGTGTTAATGAAATAGTTGCTCTAACGATGTTTCCACCGGACTTGCTTCTCTTCCTATTCTTGTTTCCGATCTCGCTCTCATTTTTTGTTTATTAGAACGGCAAAATTTTAATACACCACATGTCTCACAAATTCTATCTCACATATGTCTAACGAGACTTGAACCCACAATCTCTAGGTTGATAAGCCATTCACATACCGCTGAGCCAAGAGGCCTTTGATCAATCTCGCTCTCAAAACTAATACATATTTCAATAGCAATACGCAACTATAACTGTTTGCCGATATAAAATCTTGTTGTTATGCATGAATAATTGCCTAGTAATAATAGTTACATTTTTTTTTATTTTGGATCGTAACAAAGCAAGTATTTTAAACTATCAAAAGAGATTTTAATGATTAAAGATAGTATTTTATTAGTGAAAAAAATATAATTAATTGATATTTTTACTACGTAAAACTTTGTGCATTTTTAACATGCATACTTGTTACGAAAACTTGACAGCAATGATACAAAAACAAATAATGTTTTCTTTCAAATATTCTTTTTAATTCGTCTGCTTAACAGTTATCATTTGTTGTGTTTTGTGGTGGGGTTGATTGTTGATCATGAGATTTTGTTTTTTATGCTTTGATATCTATGTATAATACAATATTTGTTATTTTATAAAATATCAACAGACAACATATATATATATTTTTAAAAATATGTATGTAAAAAAAGACAATATTTATGTTCCATACGGACTTGCATCTACGAATGGAATTGAACTCGGGTCTTGAGAAAGTATGTTTTGGTTTTATGACTTTGATTATTTATTCATTTTATTGTTCTTGTTGACTGAGCTTTTGTTTAACTAAAGTCTTTAAGAAAAAATAATTATAGTGTAAGGTCAAAGAAGCAATCATCAAATATTGGTAGAAAACTCAAGAGCAAATTAATGGGTTAAGTTCATGAATTATAAAAGCTCTTTACGTAGACTTTTTTTTTTTTTTTGTTGCAAGGTGAACTTATATTAAACTTCCAAAGATATACATCCAGAAAATAAAACACAAAAAGATTTGGACATACCCAAATCTATAATACTGCAGCAACTATGAACCAATACAAGATCTAATACTACTCTATCTGATAACAGACCATACATCACAAATATCTGAACTTCAATATCATACCAGTGGTCTGCATATAACTTCCATTCCAGATCAGTAATCCATTTCACCAATAAACAACATCCACATCCATTCATAGAATCAGTTCACCATATAATGCACCTACCATCTAGCTACATTTCCATCCTCCAATCCACCAATCCACTCACCCTGCCACCTCAGTAGACTTGGTGAAATTGGAAGATGGCATCACTAGGTACCCATTTCCCATCCATGGGGGGGCTCTGCCATACAACTTACATTTCCCTCTCTAAGGAAGGCTTCAGTTGCACAGGAACACACTCCCTCCATGATGACCACCCATTACCTCCAGTGGGAATGCAAAGCATAGACCATGAAGTGCCATCTTTCATCACTCTCAATTCTATACTTCTTGCACTCCCCTCCAAGACCATTTACCCTTCACAAGGGAAGCCCTTCCTTATGGTACATCTTTACTGATAGACCTCCTATTTAACCAACCATAACTATCTAGTTTCCTCCCAAGGCCAAA
>LBNU01012410.1:22183-36530 GCA_014162995.1 Artemisia annua
AATATTGTCTTGTATCTGTCTATTTGGAATAAATGCACTCTGATTGTTGCTAACCAGCTTCCCAAGACTCTTCTTTATTCTTTCTGTGATGATCTTGCTAATACACTTGTATATAACATTACAGCAAGCTATAGGCCTGTAATCAGACACTTTAGCTGCTGTTTGGATTTTAGGAACCAGAGCAATCAGTGTTGAATTAATCTCACCCAAAATCTTCCCAGTATCAAAGAACTCTCTCACTGCTAAACAAACTTCCTTACCAATAATATCCCAAGCTTTTTTATAAAACAATGAAGAGAATCCATCTGGCCCAGGAGCCTTATTATCATCAATAAGGAACATAGCTTTCTTCACCTCAGCATCACTCACATCCCTGACCATATGTTCTGCCTCATCATGATTAATTTTGTTGATGAAAAGAGTCTCTGGATCAGGAAGATTAGTAACATTTCTATTATTGCCCAAGAACTGTTGAAAGTGTTTTACAAATTGAGCAGCCACTTCATCTCCTTCAAATCTATTCCCCAATTCATCATGCACTGCACTTATCCTCTTCTTATGACTTCTACTTTTTAAAGTTCTATGAAAAAAAGCATTATTCCTATCACCCAAACTCAACCATTTTACTTTTACCTTCTGATACAATAGTTGCTCCTCTATTCTCATTGCATCACTATATTTCAATAGAATTATACTTTCTTCTTCTCTTAGCAACTTGTCATTAGGATTTTTATCAATCTTACCTTGAATATCTTCCAATTCTTTCCTAATATTTTTCACATTTTTAAAAACATCACCATTTTCCCAAGCAAGTTTCTTAAGAGGACTTTTAAGCATTTTTAACTTTTTAACTAGAGAAAACATATGACATCCAGGAATCCTATAACCCCAATTTTCATGAATCACCTCCATAAAACCATTCTTCTCAGCCACAAAATTAGCAAACTTAAACGCTTTTTTCCTGGTCTGCACTATATTAGGCATAGCCAAAACAACAGGACTATGATCTGATATTATATAAGGAAGGAACATAGCATGTGTTTGAGGATACTTACTCACAAAATCTTCATTGCCCATTACTCTATCCAGCTTCTTTAGTACACCAGTTTTGTCCCCAATCTTGGCTTTCTAAAGATTCTTTGTCCAAGTGAAGAACAGACCAGTACTTGCAATATCCTCCATTTCAATCAAATTGATGCAATCCTTAAACTCACACATATCCTTAGTCATATTCGAGCTTCCAGCATAGTGTTCACAAGGCTCAAGAGTAACATTAAAATCTCCCATCATAACCCATGGATTGTCTCCAACCAACCTCTGATACATACTTAGCTCCCTCCATAACTCCTTCCTTTCATTACCCCCATTTGCAGCATACACAAAGGTACAAAACCAATTCAAATTACCTTTGATAGTTTCAATTTTACACATAACAGCTTGTTTGCAGTAATGCACCACATTCACATTCATAAGATCACCATTCCATCCAATCATGATTCTACACCCTTTATCACAGTGATTCATATTATGAACCCAATTCCAATTTCTAAAAATACTATCACCAATCTTAAACAACTTTTTCCTTTTAAGATGTGTTTCAATAATAGCACATATACCTAAATGTTCATTCTCAATAAAATTCCTCACTTCCTTTTGCTTATCAGAGGTACTCAACCCTCTGATATTCCAGCATCCAATTTTGAACTCCATCTAATTCAGGACTCCTTTATCTCTTCCTTCAATATCATCACTTCCCATACATTGAGCAATACCATTCTCATCATTATACACATCATTCTCTTCATTAGAACATCCATCTTTTGCTTCCTTAGAACCACTTATTGTTGCATTATCACTACCATCAGGATCTAACATAGCATACTTATTAGCAGATCTTTTAAAAGCATCCAAAATTTCACCCCTTACATTCCATGCTCCCCTACTATTATTGCTTCCTTTATCTTTATTGTTATTTTCCTCCTTATTACTTGTACTTCCAGCTTCCTTAACAGGGGTTTTATCCTTCACTGGTATTTGATTTTTACTAGTATCATCTTGCTTCACATCCTGTTTCTTCTTCTGATACATAACTTGATGAGTTGTTTTATTTTTATTCATATACTCCCCTTTTCTTTGAAACTGAGTATTTTGTTTAAAATTTTGTGTCCTATTATTGTTCCAACCCCCATAATTTCTCTTATATCTAACTTCTTCATAACCTTCATTATCATTCCCAACATTCACCTTGTTCCTTTCCTTTTCAGATTCTTTAGGCTGTTCCCCAATTTCTTGCTTCTCATTACTAACAATTTTACCACAACTTTTATCTGAATGCCCAAACACACAGCATTCAGAACACCTTGATGGAATCCATTCTGTAACTACCTTAACAACCTTCCTGCAAATTTCTGTCTTATCTCTATCTCTGTATACAACCTCAATTAGTTCAGGTAAGCATTTCTTTGCAGACACCTCCACTAACACCCTAGCATACCCAATTCTTCCCACTCCTAATCTACACATATCAGATGTAACACTATCCATTACTAAAGGGTTCCCAAGCCTACTAGCTAGTGCACTGATCCCATGTGTAGTCCAGGCCTCAAGAGGAACATCACAAAGCTTAATCCACACAGGTAAAACATCTGGTTCTCTTTTATCTAAGCACATATGTAAATTCCATTTCTGAACAAAGAATGGTTTATTGCTTACCATCCAGGGACCACTATTAACCACAACATCTAACCCTTCTTCATTATGGAATTTCATGTAGTAAACACCATTATTCACATCAACTATATCCTTAAACCCCATCCTCCCCCACATTCTTCTTAAATTGTATCTTAGCTCATTAACAGTCATATTATGCCCAACAAAATAGCCACAAAGAGTTAATTCCCATTTTTTACATCCTTCATCAATCATAATATCATCAAAAATCACATATTCTTTACCATCTTCATCAACCTCAGTAGGCACAGCAAAAAGCTTTTTATTCAAACCATTCAAATTACCTGTAGCAGCTGCATATGACTTATTCCTCACTGCACTATTATGAACCTTGTCATCAAGCTTTTCACCATTCACCTCTTCCTGCTGAACTGCACTCTCTTCATGAACCACCTCATTAACAATTGTAGTATCCTCAACCCCAGTATCCACATTCTTAGTAACCCCACACTTGTCTCCTTCCTCATTCACATCTGCATTAATCACAACCTCAGTAACCACATTCTCAGTACCCTCACACTCATCTCCTTCCTCTTTCCCATTCATACTAGCCCCAGTATCCTCTAAACTCCTGTTACTTCCTTCACATTTAGCCCCTTCACCCACACTTCCCATTTTATTCACAACATCAATATCAGATCCTTTTTTTGATACAGTTTTTTGACTTTTATTTTTAGTATTATTTACAGAGTAATCCGAATCAGCAAGTTTTTGAGGTGGTCTAGTTTGTCTCTTATTTCTCATTTTTGAGTTAGGGTTTATACAATTTGGGGAAAATGAAAATTGAAGTGAAAATATCAATTAATCGTCACCAGTTGACAATTAACTCACAGGAATGTAATACTAAAAAAAACATATGATTTCTGTTATTAAAATCTCTACCTAAGACAAATATTAACCAAATATTTTCTTCTTATGATTCGTGGCATATTTATTGTTTTAAACTTTTAATTTAAACTATATTTCTTTTGTAACAAGTTAGTAGAAAGGGCAAATGAGTGGATTTATAAAGTTGGGTGGTGGAGAAAGACTAGTTGAACTCCAATTTGACCGGTGTTGTACTCTTCCAAGTTCCAATTATCGTGCTTATAACGCATGAATTATATTCTACTTTCTACATTACTCCTACTACAAATTTGTCTTCTTCTTGCTATTGTTATGATGTTATCTTAAGTAGATTATTGTTCACCTTCAAATTGAGAACTTTACAAAGCTATTTACAATTTTGAACTTTTGATAAGATACAATGAATATTAAAAGGTTTCTCTCCTTTTACTACCAGAGCCGTCTTTGAAGGTGAGGTAGGCGAATACCCACAGCCCTCACATTTTTAAAGGCCTCAAATTTTGTCCCGTTAACAATTATATACATGTGTACATATATTTTTCTCAAAGAAAAAAGCAATTAAGTGGTACATCTTAAATTTGTTATATGTTTAACGCTTAAATGACAATTTTGCATTATATCTTATAAAACGAGGACATTTTTGTATAACATCAGTTTTTGAAAGCATTATTATAGATTTTTACCTTGAGCCCCAAAATCTCGGGATTTTACCATGCTCCCATTGCTACACAAAGGAATCTATTGAGCTCTTTAATATGCTCACGTATAAGTTAAGCTCTATGTGAAGTTGTGAAGCGAGTATGACATAAGAAACGTGTAGGAGGTTTGGTAAAATTTATACGACCTTATTTTATTTAATCTTATTGTAGTTGTCGTTGTAACTTGTAAATCTTAATTATTACATGCCCAGGTATCTGAATTAATCAATTACCTACTGCACAATTATTTGAAAAAAATAGAAAAAAACTATAGCGGTATAGCCTAACTTTCTTTTGAATGTCTCGAAATGAAAAGAGAATTAAAGAAATGAGATTAGACCCAAAGCTAAGGCCGAGTCCCAGTCTTAAAAAATTTTCGGTCCAGAGTCCAGACCTTAGCCTTGGGCTTTTACATAACCAGCCAACCAGGCTTTGGCTCTATAATTCGGTCCATACCGTATATCTGTATGTGCGAGATTTTATCTCTCTAAAAGTTTAGTTTAAGTCACACTTTAGTTCTATGTTGCAGAAAACAAAGTAGTGACTGTAAACCTACTTGCTTAATCTAAGATGAAATGTCAGTGTTTTTACTGTTTCCGTTATTTGAAAGTCAACCATCAAGTGCTAGATCTTTTACTGACAAAAAAAGATGTAATCAAAGTACATATATACGAATACAACTACTTTCTTGAATCCCATACATAGTTCAAGACAAAACAAGATGTATGTTCAATCTTGCCATTTTAATTATGTATGTTTTGTTTAAAGTTTAGAAAGAGAACCATTATGCAAGATATAAATCCTCAAACTGGGCATTTTTAGTTTCTCCCAGGATCCAAATGCCCATGTTTTTGGACCGTATCCAATAAATTATATTAGCTAAAGTGAGCAATACCAAATCCTATACTTTCGAATTCCAAAAACTGGATGTAGCCATTAGGCCCATTACCCAAGTGAAAGTAATATATTAACTAATGTTTAATTTCGTTAACTTATACTACCCAACTATTAAACTTTTTCCTTTTATGTCAACCATTTATCAACGGGCAAATTGCACAAAAGTAACTTATGCTCAATTTCAATTTAAGATACTCTATTTTTTTTTCTTCAATTTAGTGTACTCAACTTTTTTTTGATTGCAATGTAAGACATATAACGGATTTCCCATTTATCTTATAATGAAAAAATTACATGTTTCGTCCCTATAGTTTATCCCAAATAACACTCGTAGTCCCTATTTCATTTTAATTACGCCAGACATACGTTTTAGTCCGTTTCAATACGTTTTGTTCATTTTTATACGTTTTTATCAGTTTTTTTACGTTTTTATCAGTTTTTTTACGTTTTTGACCGTTTTTTAATGTTTTCGACCGTTTTTTTACGTTTTCGACTGTTTTTTTACGTTTTCGTCCATTTTTTACGTTTTCATCCGTTTTCTTAAGTTTTCGTCCATTTTCTTCAGATTTTGTCCGCTTTTTTACGTTTTCGTCAGTTTTTTATGTTTTTGTCTTTTTTTACACCTTCGTCATTTTTTTTTACGTTTTCGTCTGTTTTTTACGTTTTCGTCCACTTTTTTTTTTTTTTTTTTTTTTTTTTTTTATTTATTATCATTTTCGTCCATTTTTTACGGTTTCGTCTGTTTTCATGTTATCGTCTCATTTTACGTTTTCACCCGTTTTCTTACGTTTTCGCCTATTTTCTTACATTTTTCCCGCTTTTTACGTTTTCGTTCGTTTTTTACACTTTCGTCCATTTTTTACGTTTTCATCTGCTTTTTTACGTTTCGTCTATATTTTTTTACGTTTTCGTTTGTTTTTTTTGCGTTTTCGTTTGTTTTTTTACGTTTACGTCCATCTCGTTACGTTTTCGTCCATTTCTTTACGTTTTCATCTTTTTTTTTTTTATTTTTTTTTTTTTTTTTTTTTTTCTTTTTCATCTGTTTATTTGCGTTTTTTGTCTGCTTTTTTATGTTTTCGTCTGCTTTTTTAAATGTGGACGAAAACGCAAAAAAACGACAAAAACGTAAAAAAATCAACGAAAACGGGCCAAAATGTAAGAAAACAGACGACAATGCAAAAAACGGATGAAAACGTAAAAAAACAGACGAAAATGTAAAAAAACAGACGGAAACGTAAAAAAACATGGACGAAAACGTACAGGCAAAAACGTAAAAAAGGACGCAAATGTAAAAAAAGATGAAAACGTAAAAAAACGGACGAAAACTTAAAAAAGCGGACGAAAGCTGAAGAAAACGGGCGAAAACTTAAGAACACGGACGAAAACGTTAAAAAAACGGACGAAAACGTAAAAAAATGGGCAAAAACATAATAAAATTTATGAAAATGTATAAAAGCGGACAAAACGTATGAAAACGTATAAAAACTGATGAAAACGTATGTCTTGCGTAATTAAAATGAAATGGGGACTACGAGTGTTATTTGGGAAAAACCATAGGGGTGAAACATGTAATTTTTTCATTATAAGATAACTGGGAAATTCGTTATATGTCTTACATTGCAATAAAAAGTAAGTTGAGTTCACTAAATTGAAGGAAAAAAAGTAGAGTACCTTAAATTGAAATTGAGCATAAGTTGGATACACTTTTGTGCAATTTGCCCATTTATCAACTTATACGCCTCTCATTCATGTGTTTGCTTTCGTTATACCAATTTCAGATAATTTTTTTTCGAAAATCTTTGAAATAATGAGAATAAAGCAAAATATAATATATTAAAACAATACAAATAACTATTGAAATGTAAAATATCAGTTTTAACCATTATTTAAGTGCAACTTTATTTAATCGAAAGTGATTTATGATAATTTGACTAATGTTTTATGTTTAAACTTTTAATTTTATTGTTTTGATATGTTCAAGTTAACTTTATTCTTGAAATTATACAAATTTCTTGCAAGAATTTGAACGAAACTGATACAAACGAAAACAAACACATATTTGGGTGGCCCATAAGTAAGTTTAAACAAATAGGTGGCCTAAAAGTAAGAAATTTAACAGTTGGCCAGCCTTCGGGTACATAATCGCTTAAATATATCGAGTAAACATACATTTCACAAGGCTGGGTCTTGAATCCTACTAGGCATTTTAGTATAGGGAGCATCAGTTCTGTTACTTCATTGGATTTATAGTTTTGTACCAAGATATGGTAACCATAAATCAATAAATAGAAGGTCATGCTACCAAAGATAACCCTTGATCCATATAGCTAAGGTCTTTTATCAGTCAGATTACAGTTTCCAAAAGTCAACCATAATGAAAGCTTAAGCATCATTCAAGGTTTAAATTATAACAAAACAAAGTATATGCACAAGTCTTTCATATGCAATGGAAGCAATACTAAGTCAAAGCGCCAACTGCTAAAGAAATTTCAAATCCATTGCGAGAAATGGCATACTTTAGCTCTTTGCATCGTCGTCCTAAGATTCATTTCTGGTGCAAACCCCTAACAAGAAGCCAAATACACAGGGTTTAAAACATGGTCCGCGGATGTTACTGACTTACGGACATTTTATATGTATACCAATAAAAGCTTACCCGTTTAAATTATCGGGAAGGACCAATTTCTGCTCCGAATTCATCAGTTGAGTACCATCAGATACACTGCTATTTATCAAGCATTCCTACAAATCACAGAAACATGAATATGTACAGATTTTGTGCTTCTTTTTATCAAACATGAAGTAAGACTAAGACCTCACCTTAAAGGGTCCAAGTGGAGGTCTGAAAGACAATGACGGCCCTTGATTCATTATATGTGAAAGATTAGGGATTGATGGTTGGCTTCGATTGGTGGATTGAATTGGGAGGTTGAGCATGGGATTCATGTGTGGTTCCTGGTTCAGTCGGGTCATGTTTGGGGGATCATTTCCTTCATTGAAGCCGGTTCGTGAATATGGGAGCTGTTGAGGCTGTAGAAGTCCAGGTGGTACTGACATGGAATATAAATTTATTCCATTCCTCATTGTCAACATCTGAATATTAATGAAATTGTTAATTTACGGTAACCTTAATCATAATCTGTGTAAAAATTCTTTATAACTAACACGATATATTAAGATTAGATGTGGCAACATGGGCGGGTTGAGGTTGAACCCAAAAGGGTCGATCAGGTTAACCAGCTGCACGTTTGTCCATTTTAAAATAACTCAATAGATAGTTAATACGTTAGTAATGTTTACAAAGAACAACGATCAGATAAAACTAGTTAGGAGATTAAATACTTCAAGAAAAAGACTTCGGACAACTTTGATTGCGTACCTGTACTCGGAGCTGAAGCTGCTTCAGATATTCAATGGCTTCATCCAACATCGAAGCCTTGTCCGTCTATTAGTCACATTCAAAACCACAAATCAAAAACCCCAATCAATAACAAGAAATTTACACAAATGAAGTTACTTCTAGGGCCATTTATACGACACCGACGATCATTCTGTGTAATTATTCTCCTGTGATGTTTGGCATATCAGTTGTCGAATAGGAATATGCAAATCGCTAACCTTATTTGAATTAGGAATCAGTTTCTGCAACGCTTTCATTTTCTCATTTATGCGGCTTCTCCTTCTCTGTAAGAAACACAACCCATAAATATCAAATTTACGAACGCAAACACAAATGCAAGCAGAAAATGAAGATGGATCAAGGCAAACCTTTTCTGACATATTATGAACCTCTGCAGCTCTAGTTCGTTTCGAAGGATTTCGAGGAGTTTGGTTTGATTTTGTCGCCATATCTTCCAACAAATTTTCAAAACCACCCTCCTAATCACATCAATCCAAAATCAAGATTTTAAGCTTCATCCTTAAGCTAAAGTGCTAAACTTGTAAGTATATAGGTAAAAAGTCGGGTTAATTACTTGAAAATGTATGATACTTGTCACCTTTTGTTATTGTGTGTACTGAACTTTTTTTTTCATTGTGTGTTCTAAACTTTCAAATTTCGAAATAAGCAAGCGTAAAATGGTCATAAAATACACACGATGATCGAAATTTGAAAGTTTAGTACACACAATGAGGAAAANAAAAAAAAAAAAAAAAAAAAAAAAAAAGTTTAGTATACACAATAACAAAAGTGGCAATTATGATACATTTTCAAGTAATTAACCCATAAAATCCAGATAAGCTGTTGGCATAATCAATCCTCGTTTTACTAATGTCATTTGAATCTCAAACTCCCTAGAACATATTTTTAAGCACATTATGCTAGTACTATCAAATTTTCAACTTCAACCGCATACTAGCTCCAACTTGACTTGTTTATGTCAAATATTATTTCGGGTACTTTTGTTCACATTAATGCAAAATATACTTAAACATAGTGCATTAACTTAACATCCCATTTTTCTTCACATGTATGCAACATATACTTGTGTAGTGGTTTAAGAAAAATGCATTTTCGAGCCACATGTAGCATATATGTATATATTTGAAAGATTTTGGCTACCAAGTACAAGTATAATTATGTTTTAAGAGGTGATAATTACGACATTTTTTGTATGTGTACACCTAGTCTGCTATGTAGTTGTGTCTATACATTACCTCTCGGTTTTTGTTTTTGTTTTTTTTCAAACAGATCTCAAATAAACGTTACCATTGCACCAAAAGGCTCATGAAATAACTTTACCAACAAATTTCATAAAACTTAACAATACAAAAATATAAAAAATTTAAAAAAAAAAATAATAATAAAATAAAAAAAATGTTACTAGTATACCTCACTTTCACAATGATTATAATGCATATATTTTTTAAGAGGTGATAATTACGTCATTTTTTGTATGTGTATACATTACCTCTCGGTTTTTGTTTTTTTATTTTCGAACAGATCTCGAATAAACGTTACCATTTCACCAAAAAGGCTCATTAAATAACTTTACAAACAAATTTCATAAAACTTAACAATAAAAAAAAAATGTTACTAGTATACCTCACTTTCACAATCAAATTCATCAACTTCATTATCCAAGGTCCCCACAGAAGAAGAAGACACATATGTCACCGGAGCATAACCACCAACCAGATCAGAACAACCCCACTCCGGAACCGATACTAAACCAGACGAATAAACAGGTTGTACACGTGGCATTTCACATTGCATTTGCTTAGCACCAACAACAGAAGAACACAACATTGTTGGTTTTGTTGTTGTGCTTGCTGTTGCTGAACTTAAGGATGATGATTTAAGAAGGATTTGACGTAGGAACAACGAAATGTCGTCTGTTGTTTCTGGTAAAGAAGAAGTTGCTTGTGTGTTGTACATGTTTGCTATTTTCTATATAAAAAAGAAAACATATGAAGCTCAAACATGCAAAATTAAATGTTGTATGACATGTTTTATTGACAAAAACACACACAAATGCAAACAGTGTTTTTTGTGTTTTGGAGTGAAGATTTTGGAGAACAGAGAAAAATCTGTGGGCGTGTTCAAAGAGATATATATGATTGATGTTTGATGGGAGTGGGTGTGTGAATGTTGATGATACTGTAAAGTGGAATATAATATATAAAAAATGTTATGTTATGATTTTTATAAAATAAAAATATTTGTAGTAGAAAGTTAGGTTACTTGTTTAGGTATTTATCACTTGCATCAAACCACAAGTACTTGATGCTAGTAGTCATTCCCATTGGCTATTGCCATACGTTATTGATTTTCACTTCTCCGATTAGTGTCAACTTTAAAAAGTTCTCGCTTACTAACTTGCATTATTTATCAATCAAATATCATCACTATCGATTAAAATATTTTTTGCTTGATTGAAGCACAAAATTGATACTTATTACAAGACAACAAAAATAAAAGATGGACATTAGTTTTACGACGGATGAAGTAGTATAAAACATGTTGGTGTCAATGTGCTTTATGTAATAAAGGCGGAGTATAAAAGAGATAAAATCTGAATAAATAATAGATTTAGCAAAATGTGTGATGTATATAGATTTTTTCTTTTTATATATTTTTGTGTTTTACGGTGTCGCGATGAAATGATTCTATACGTTATACTTAGGGTTATTAGACATGATAATATGTTGATTGGTCGATAATGTTGATTATGATATAAAAGATATCTGAAGCAAACTTTTAATGACTACAAAAGGGACATGAACTAACTTTTGGATGGCTTAAGTGAGGCAAAAAAGAGTGTTACGTTATTATTATCTTACGGATAACATCATAAATATCTCGAAGATGACATAAACCAGACTTTTAATGACTTATACCGGTCAAAAAGTCCTAGCAACGGGGTCAAGCTATTTTTAACGTGGATGTTACATATTCAAATAAATCTCCACGTCCATTATCGTAATGTCACACAATCTACCTTTTCGAATATTGATCGTGTGATCGAGTGGCGTGAACTCTTAGAGGGCCGATTTCACTTTCTTATATTGGCAAAAACAGGAAACAATAACTCGACACGACAAGAAATATGAACTTGAATAGCATAATAATAATAAATTATAGATTTAGGTTAAGCAGTCTATATATCGGCATTGTCTTATTACTAAATACTAATATTGTCTAGTAATCAAACATGACGAGGATGTTGTAAACTATGTAGTATGTATCCAGTTTCTAAACGGGCGTATATGATATCTTTTCGGCACGTACTATACAAAATTGCAAACACACAAACACGCTTTATATGTGTTATTGCTAGTAACAGAGAATAAATCACTTTTAAGTGATAAATTAGATTTTGTAGTACTAAATTATTACTTTCTTGAATCATTTTTGTATGGGGAAAATCAATCCACTTGATATGCCATTCGCCTTTTAAAAGTTACTCGAAGGCGTGGGGAACATTCTAACATTTCACAACTAAAATAAACCTACATGTGCACTACACTAATCTCAAACTTATACTACCACAATATCGTATACGACAAAGCATTTTACAACTATAGTTTACTCTTGTCTTATACAAAGTATATATCTAGAAAGTACCAAGAACTAAATGAAACAGATAAAAAATAGCTTTTAAGCTTGATTTGCATTATGTATTCGGCTTTATACTTTCTTCCATTCGTGTTTTTAAATGATACTCCCTCCGTCCCATATTAAATGTCCACGTTTAACTTTTTGAGTCTTTTTTCTTCAACTTTGACTTTAAATATTTTTGTTTGTATTATATAATACTTGATAAAAATTATATCTAAAGAAAATACATTTAAAACTCAATTTATACATATATTTTGCATCAAGTATTATATAACACAATCAAAAGTATTTAAAGTCAAAGTTGATAAAAAAAGACTTTGAAAAGTCAAAGTGGACATTTAATATGGGACGGAGGTAGTATCACTGTACACATTTTACCGATTTATATAATAGGTAAGTGGTAAAAGATGTGTCAAAAATATATGAAAGTGGGTTGTGTATGTGATATAAATTAAAAGTGCTAGGTGCACTTCAAGTTATTAGGCACGCAACATCATTTTTTACAACATTTTTCTAACACAAGACCTCAAAAACATCTTTTCTAATAACATTTTTATAGGAATAAAATAAAATAAAATAAAATAAAATAAAAGTTTAAATTAAAAAAAATTAGAAAAATCAAAGCACCACACACAAAAACCGTGCATTATGCACATTAACTTCTGTGCCTGTAACTTACCTATAACATGATACGCGGTGCAGTTTACCCGTGTTATAGAAACTAAATTAGCCCTATAACGTGCGTATAACTGGTGCAACAAGTACTGAGAGGAAATGCAAGGTCATATGGGGCTCAAAGATTTTATATCTCATAACTCATGTCAAGTACAATAAATTAAGGGTGTGCTTGGTACATGTTTATGGAATCATGGAATGAGATTCATTAAGGGCCCGTTTGGTTTGTAAGCGGGATTGGAATTGGATTCGAATTTGGGAAAGGTATGAAAGAAAAGGAGGAGAGAGAAAATATATTATATATTATTATTTAATAAATAATAAAAAAGATTATTAAAGTTTATTATTATTTTAATATTAAATAATTAAAGAAGGTCCACCAAATGAATAAATATGTGGCTATGAAGTTAAGAATTAGAATATTAGGGCCCACTTTTGAAAGTATATAAGCAAATCCCAGCCATCCGTTGTGGAATCAAAAAATGCACTATTCAGAATCTAAGGGCCCACATTTGAATCCATTCCGCATAACCAAACAATTTTTTTTACTTCGACTCCATTCTTTGAAAGTGATTACCCCACACCAAACGGGCCCTAAATAATGGTGTTTGTTTGATAAATCTTGCAATCAAATATGACAATGATAAATAAATATATCCTATACTACTATACAAACCACTCAAAGGGGTAAAGGTATGAAACTTTCATACCTAAAGGGTCCACCTTATATCTAAACCCATTGATTATAATTCCTAGTATCATACCAAACACACCCTTAAGTAATTTGACTAATTAAAAGATCTATTGAAAGAAAGAGAAAGTAAAGTAAAAAAGAGTAAGTAGTGGAGTGAAAGTTTTATAACTAAAATATAACCACTTTCATTTAATTTCACTCACTTTACTTTCTAAGAAAAATTGGAGAACACAACTAAAATTACTTTTACTTTTTTTCCTCCCTTTTACTCAACTTGAGAACACAGCGTAAATGTTTATTTCCGTTATCTTAAGCTTATACTTAAAAGTCGTTTTTGGTGGTGAGTAATCTAAATACAAATAGCATTTGATCACTTATTATTGTTAGTGCTATCAGTGAGACATTTCTAACTCAAAAGTAGCTTAACAAATCAATAGCGTTTTATATTGATAGAAAATCACGACGAAAGTTACTATAAAATTCATAAACTAAAACTGAATGACTTACAAGTGCTCGCAGTTTTAGTGTTGATGTAAGATAAATTGCTAAGTTCATTACATGAAAGCTTAAAGTTCTAACATCTAACATCTTTCTCATGTTTAATTACACATAACGTATTGAATCAATGCTTTTATAATTAATAATTACCAAGATGCATACAATAAACTTAAAAGATATTTACGAAAGAAAAGAGAAAATAATAATAATAATAATAATAATAATAATAATAATAATAATATAAAAAAA
>LBNU01012410.1:42515-71193 GCA_014162995.1 Artemisia annua
GGGGGTGGTGGCATTAAATGTGGAGGTGATGGTTAGGTGTAGTGGAGTGGGCGGTGGGATTGGATGGTGAGGTGATGGTGCAAGTTGCAGGGGTGAGGAGTTGATGGTGTGAACGGGGGAAGGAGAGGGGGAAGGGGTGAGTTATAATATTTAAACGTGGGGTTGGTTTGGGCTTGTGGTTGGGCCAGGGAAAAAGAAAAGAAAGGTTTAGTGGGCTAGGGGTATTATTGGGTTAAAGGGTTTGGATTTTTGGGTTTATGAATAAAGGGGTCCGGTTTGGTTTATAGTAAATCACAAGGACCTTTTGTGTAATTTTCTGAAAGTTGAGGGGTTGGTGTTGTGATTTTTCCAAAGTATTCACAAGGGTTAATCTTGCCATATGATGAATAGTTCAAGGACTTTTGTTGACTTTTCCATATTTTTAAAGTCAAGGGACCATTTCTGCCAATTTGTGAAACTTCAGGGACCAAACCTGTAATTTTCCAAATTTTTACCACAAGGACCAATTTTGTCATTTATGAATAGAACAAGGTTTATTTTTGATTATTTTCACTTTTTAAATTCACCAAGGACTATTTTTGACATTTTTCAAACTTGGGGGACCAAAGTTGTAAATTTGTGATTTTTGATATTCAACGGGTTTGTTTTGACAACTTATGAATCCCCAAGGACCTTTTATGATATTTTGCATATTTTGAAATATTTAGGGACTAGTTTTGACAATTTGTGAAAGTTGAGGGACTGAAACTGCCAATTGTGCAAACTTTGTTTGTTTTTCATTTGTTTTCAAACATTTTGCATCTAGAACTCATAAAACACACTTTTGGAATATTTTCACAATTTTGATGCATTATTTGGTGTTTTTGGATGTTTTTGGCAGTTCAGATAATAGAAAAATGATGAGTATTTACACACTCATCAGTACCCTGAGGAGTTTTTGGTCCACATGGGCCTTAGTCGTAACTATTTCCTCAGTGGTGTAGAAGTGCCAATCTTTCTGGATGGGAACGGCCGGGGTGGGTGCTTATCCTTTCTTTGTCTTCGTATAATGTAAGCGCCCTTGTAACTTGTTTTTTAGCAACTAACTTGTTTTTGTTTGTTAATGCATTTGCGCAGAGATGGACTTGTTCATGGTGGTGAAGCTGGCGAAGCCCACACAGGTGGCTGTGGGTGTGCGCCCCTTGAGGGAGGGTGAGTTGCCCGTCTTGGAGGCAACAGCTGGACGCCTTTTGGAGTTTGCGCAGGGGGAGGCTTCTGATGCCTCGCACCCCATTGTGAATGCTACTCCTGTGCAAACTGTTCCTGCGCAGGAAGTAGCAGTCCCGGAACCCGAGCGCGCGGAGTCGTCTGGTAGTGTCAGCGTCGTAAAAGTTGACACTGACTCAGAAGAGGAGCGCCAAGTCGCAAAGCGCAAGGCTGCCGATGATGCTAGTGAGGGGACTTCTAAGCGCAGACGTCGTGCTGTTGTTGCAGACGAGTCTACGGAAGAAGAGGCATCAGTTTCTATGGATGCGCAGAATGTCATTGAGACTTCTCCTCCTAAGTAAGTGTTATTCTTGTTGAAGGTTTATCTTATTTCCTTCCTCTTTGTTTCGCTGTCTAACACCTTTTTTCCTCTCTTCTGTAGGAATGATGCTGTGGGGGATGATACAGTGTCTGTGAATGAGCTGTCGCCGTCACAGACTACTCCTCGTCCCTTGGAGGAGCCAGCTGGGACGAGTGGAGAAGTGTCTGCGCCACTTCTGATGGAGGAGTTGGCTGCATCTGCTGGTCGCCAGGCTGAGCTAGTTACTCAGCTCAAGGCACTGTATGCCGTTGAGCGCAGCAGCCTGGCGCGTAAGGATGAAGAGATTGCCCAGCTGAGAGCGCAGTTAACTGCTGCGCAGGCAGATGTAGAATCTACTACTGCCTATGCCAGGAAGATTGCTGACGAGAAGCTGGGTGTAATGGTGGAGTTGGAGCGTGAGCGCGCTGCTGCAAGTCAGCACAGAGTAAACTCCATGTGGGGGTTGAGGTATTTGGAGCAAAACAGAAGCAAACATTTCGCTCAACTTGATGAGTTCCGCAAGCATGTGGAGGCGGCTCTGAGGGCGCAGGAGGGCAAGCTGCGCAAGTTGAGTATTGAGTATGATGAGGAATTGTATCCTCATCTTATGTCTGCTGTTGCTGAGCGCAGGTATTCACCTTTCTGTTTTTCCTTATGTTAAATTCCTTTATGTTTTCTAATATGTACATTGTTTGTACCTATAGGTGGTTGATTAGCCATGGGCTACGTTTGGCTGCCTTATGCACTCTGGAATCCCCAGAGGTTGTGGGAGCCTTTGGAAAAGTTGTGGAGTGCGCTGTGGCCCGTGGCAAGGCGCAAGCTGTGGAGGAGCTAGATAGGAGCAAGTTGTTGACGGTGCCGCTCGCAGAGGTGCCTGGGTACAAGGCTGACTCATATGATGAGCTCGTGGACGCCATGGAGAAATTGAAGCTGTTGGAGCTTCCTCATATCGGGCGGTTGGAGCGTGACCAGGACCAGCCGATCAAAGTAATTATGGAGGGGTTGGTCCTTGGGAGGCATCTCTTGGATAATGCTGAAGAGCAGCCCGATTATTTTCTGAGGCCGGATGAGTCACAGCTGCACGTGCCCATATTCACACGTCCGCGAGACATTCTCAACCCCTTCGCCATTGATAAAGAAGTCCCGTTGAAGGAGTGTTTAGAAGCTCATTTAACCAGGGCTGCCCAGAAAAGGGGTGTAAAGGGGAAGGCTATACTCTGTGGTGTTGGTGCGGCCCATCTTCCCCGATCCGATGGGATTCCCGTTAGCGTGCCAACGGTATCTCAGGAGGATAGTAGCCTTTTGAATAGGCTGAGTAGGGTTGGGGAATTGTCATCCACAGCTAACAGCTCCGGTCATAGACGCGCTCATAGCGCTTAGGGATCATCATTTTTTGTAAACTCATGGTTTAGTCTGCATCTTTTGTGTTTAGGTTGTTTGTCTTCCCAATAGTTACACCATGTTTGGACAAATGTGTATTAAGTTTGTAACTTAATAAGTGTATATGAATAAGAATCCATGAGTTGAAATAGATAATCTATTGTATTTGTGTTTGAACTTGTTGTTCTGCGTGAAATTTTGAGCACAGTTTGTACATAACTCCTGTGTCTTTAAGACATCTTTGGGTATCCAAGCGTGTTTAGAAAATCATTTATAGATTTTTCATAGTAAGGGCCATATTCGTGTATGGAATTTTCTAACTTAGTGAAAAGAAAGAGATCATAGTCATCTATGTATTTTTATAAGTTTACTTGTCGTATTATACTTAAAGGAATCAAGAGTCTTGATTTCCTAAGTTGTTAAACGCGCACAGTGTGCCCTATTGTGCATCCATCGTGGGATTGCGCAAGGAACTTGCGCCAACGTCTTGAGCGCAAGGTGTTTAACAAGGATTCGTAATCCAAAGTTGATGGGTTTGCAACCCTCTTACTCAACGAGTTGTTTAGTAGGTTAACTCATCCTTTTTACCAACGTGGGTATTAATTAGTGCATGCACGCCATGTAGGCTAAAGGTAACGTGACCAACACATTGAAATATAAACAGTATTTAAATAACAATGTAAAGAAATTTTTGTCGCGGAGTTAGCTAGAAACCGCGAATGTTTTATTAATACTTGCAAGTTTGTAAAAGAAAATACTTATCTAGATAAGACTCAAAAAATAAAGTTACATGGATCTTTATTGGGGCACTTTCTAAAGTGCTTGAGTGTCCATGCTGGGCCGTAGCCTATTCTAAAGATAGCATCGCTTAAGGTTGCGAACGTTCCACGTTCGTTGTAGCTCGTGTCCATCTTTATCGCGTAGCTTGTACGCTCCATTTCCAAGTGCTTCAATGACCTCGTAAGGTCCTTCCCACTTTGGTCCTAGCTTTCCAGTGTCTTCTGCGCGGCTTGAGTCGTTTTCGCGGTATACGAAGTCACCTGGTCTGAATGAAGTGCTGCGCACTTTGGCATCGTAGTACCCTTTCATTCTTGACTTGGCTTTTTCTTCGCGTATTGCTGCGCGTTCCCGTCGCTCTTCCAATAGATCTAAGTCTATTCGCCGCTCATCATCATTGGTTGCAGAATTAACTTCCGCGGTGCGGATAGTTGGCATTCCAATTTCAGCTGGTATGACAGCTTCTGTTCCATAGACCAAAGAGAAGGGAGTGTCTCCGTTGCTAACCTTGATAGTGGTTCGGTGCGCCCAGAGAACATGTGATAGTTCTTCTACCCATCTTCCTTTGTGTCTGTCCAGACGCGCTTTGATTCCTTCACCCAGGCTTCTATTCGCGCGTTCAACCAGACCATTTGTTTGTGGGTGAGTCACTGACGCGAAGTGTTGCTTGATGTTCAGCTGTTCGCACCAATCTTTGAACGGATTGTCACGGAATTGTTTTCCGTTATCTGAGATGATTTCACCAGGTAGTCCAAAGCGACATACGATATTATCCCATACGAATCGCTTGACTTGGTTGCCCGTGATTGTAGCCACTGCGTTTGCTTCAATCCACTTGGTGAAGTAATCTATTGCCACGATGAGGAATTTCAATCCACCCGCGGCAACAGGGAATGGTCCAGCGATGTCTATTCCCCATTTGTAAAATGGCCATGGTGATGTTATCGGTGTTAATTCATGCTGTGGACGGCGCGGGATAGGTCTGTGAACTTGGTAGTCGCTGCATTTGCATACCAAGTCTCGTGCATCTCGGTGCATAGTGGGCCAGTAATATCCTGACCTTAGCGCTCGCGCCACAACAGACCTTGGTCCTGAGTGCATACTGCATGAACCAGCGTGGATCTCTCGAAGTACGTAATCTGCCTGAAGGAGTCCCACACACCGAAGCCATGGTTGTAAGAATGAGCGCCTGTATAAGACGCCATCTCTAAGCTCGAATCGCTGTGCTGTGCGCCGTATTCGTCGAGCTTCTTTCTGTTCTTCGGGTAATATACCCTTGCTGATGAAGTCCACAATAGGGGTCATCCATGTAGGGCCTTCTTCTTCTATAACTGTGGATACTTCCATCTCGGAGATTGACTTGTCTTTTAGGATTTCGACCAATACTTGTTTTGACAAATGTGCGAAACTTGTAGACGCAATTTTGCTCAATGCGTCTGCTTTCTTGTTCTCCCCTCTAGGGACTTGTGTTATTGTGAATCTGTCAAATCCTTGGATTAAGGATTTTGTTTTTTCAAGGTATTGGATCATGTTTTCCTCCTTGGCCTCGTATTCTCCGGACACTTGATTGGCCACTAAACGGGAATCTACGTTTGCTTCTAGGTTGCGTACACCCATTCGTGTTGCGATTCGTAGTCCAGCGATTAGGGCTTCGTATTCTACCTCGTTGTTCGTGGCGGTGAATTCGAAACGCAAGGCATATGTAAATTCCATTCCTTCTGGATTGGTAAGAATGAGCCCTGCGCCTGAGCCATCTACGCATGAAGATCCGTCCGTAAACAGGATCCATGGTTCTTGTAGTTCCACCTTGGGTGGTTGAGTTATATCCTCGCTTTCTGGCTTTTCGATGATAAAGTCCGCGAGTATTTGTCCTTTGACTGCGGTGCGCGGTCTGTAGGAGATGTTATGTTCTCCTAGTAGTACACTCCACTTCTGTAATCGGCCTGACGCGTCTGGTTTGGAGATGACTTGCTTTATGGGTTGGTCGGTGATCACCACTATGGGGTGTGCCTGAAAGTATCTGCGCAATCTCTTGGCTGCGAATACCAGTGCCAGTACTAACTTTTCCATTGGGCTGTAGTTAATCTCCGTTTTCTTGAGCGCCTTGCTGACAAAGTATACAGGTGTTTGTACTGAGTTCCTATCCGTCAATAGTACTGCGCTTACTGCCCCATGAGTTGCGGATAAGTACATTATCAACTCCTCCCCTGGTCGGGGTGCAACTAACTTGGGGAGCGCTGCTATTGTTTGTTTGAGCTGCTGAAACGCTTCCTCTGCTTCGGTAGTCCAGCGAAAGTCTCCCTTTTTTGTGCACTTCTTGAGTGTTTTAAATAGTGGTAGTGAATTGTCTGCTGACTTGGATAGGAATCTATTTAGACCAGCCAATTTCCCATTCAAGGATTGGACTTCCTTTAGCGTACGTGGTGAAGGAAGTTGTATGACCGCTTCAGTCTTTTCAGGGCATGGGTTGATGCCATCTGGTTCTATTAAGTATCCTAGGAACATGCCTTCTGTAGCGCCAAAAGTGCACTTCTTAGGATTTAGCTTCATATTGATTTTCCGTAGTGTTTTGAATGTTTCTTCAATATCGCGCACTACTGCATCCTCAGTATGACTTTTTATAACCAGATCATCAACGTAAACCTCCAAGTTGCGACCCACTTGCTTTTCGAACGCATTATCTACCAAGCGTTGGTAGGTAGCTCCCGCATTCTTTAGCCCGAAGGGCATCTTTGTGTAACAATAGACGCCTTGGCTCATATGGAATGCTGTTTTTTCCTCATCTTCCTTAGCCATTTGGATCTGGTTGTATCCTTTGTATGCGTCCAAGAAGCATTTGAAAGGATATCCACATAAGGATTCTACCTTCCAGTCTATTTCTGGTAGCGGGTAGCAGTCTTGAGGGCATGCTTTGTTTAGGTCCGTGAAGTCCACGCACATTCGCCAACTGCCATCGCTCTTTTTTACCATGACTGGGTTAGATAACCAATCATGGTAGTAGAATTCTCGTATAATACCTGCGTCCACAAGTTTGTGTACTTCCTCTAGGATGGCCTTTGCGCGCTCTGGGGCCTGGCCACGCTTCTTTTGCCTTATTGGCGGATATCCTTGTCGGATTTGCAGTTTGTGCTCTGAGATTGACCTAGGTACGCCAGTCATATGCTTTGGCTCCCATGCGAAGACATCCAGGTTTTTCTGCAGGAGTGCGCACACAGCTGTTTTCCCTTTATCTGACAGCGAACCTCCAATTGACACCTGTTGTTCAGGGTAGTCGGGGTGTATTGCTACTTTCAAATTTAGGATTTTGGCTGTGGCATGTTCCTGAGTGTTCGTTGCTTCACATGTAACTATGTTACATTCCTCGGGAGGTACAACGTTGTTGTAAAGGGTGACAATGCTGCCTTCTACTGGAAATTTGAGCATTCCATGCGCCGTGGATGGTACTACCCGTACAGCTGATATTCCTGATCTTCCAATAATACCATTGTATGGTGAGGGAGATCTAATCACCATGAAGTTCATCCATGCTTTTGTACAGTGCTCCTTGTTACCGAAAGTAACCAGTAGGCGTAGTTGTCCTATTGGCCATATCTTTTCTCTCGTGAAGCCTGTTAACGATGATGTGGCGGGGATCAATTGACTTTGTATATTCGGCCGTAGTCTTTTGAAACAATGTTCATACATTATTTCCGCAGATGCTCCTCCATCTACGTACATGCGGTAGATATTGTGACCTCCCGCATGTATATCAATGGTGAGTGGTTCTGCTACCGCGTTGTCCGCGGTCAATTTTGGGAAGGAAATCTCGTCGTTAGGAGAGAACCTTTGGCTGACCTTTTGTTTGACTTTGCGCTGCCATGACTGTATAATGTAAATTGTGTTTGCCTTGTCTTTAGGTGGTTCTTTTTTATCCCCGGTTCTTTGCTTATCCTTCCCTTCTTTAATGTTTTTGACTAAGTGGTCCATCCTACCTTCTTTTACTAATTTATCAATTAGTTGGCGAAGCTGGACACACTCGTTCGTTGTGTGGCCTTTCTGTCCATGGTAGTCGCAGTAACCATTCCCTATGCGCTTTCCTTCTGGGGTGCGCATTGGTGGAGGTTTGGGAAAATTTGCTCCCTCTGTGTCTGGTGAGGAGTGGTAAAGAGAGTACGCTGAAGATCCTCATTGTTTGGAACCACCGTAGTGGTCTGAGTTGTTGCAGCGGGCAGCTCCACTGTTGGGATTATTGGGGGTGATTCCACTTCCTGATGACCAGGCGCACTGCTTGTCCCAGTGGTTTGCCTAAGGGTCAGATCCGGGTAGTTCCTCCTTGGAGGGTCACCGCGTGCCTTATCCATCTGCGGAGTCCGGTGGCTTGTGTTTTTGTGCTTCGTCATCCTAGTTCTTAGTGTAGGGTCCCACGGATGGCGCCACTTGTTGATACAAAAGTTGGACGTTCCTTGTTTGGGTTCCTGTTCTCGTATCAATTAGATGATAATGCTTGGGGACCTGCGCACTATGAAAGCAACAGACACCGTTAGGTTTATCGAGGGATTGTCTTCCCCGATTATCCTCCAGCGTGAGAGTAAGTAATCGAATTTAGGGTTAGTGAAGAGTTTTAGGGTTTGTAAATCGTACCTTCGACGAGAGCTATGATGCCCTATTTATATACACGTAACCGGTAAGGTTTCGTGCTCCTCACTCTTCGGTGTATCCACCGATGTCGGATATATGGTATATATCTCCTTTATTTAGGAGATATCCCGTATCTTATCCGTTAATAACTTTGGGCTTGGGCCTTGTAGGCCCAAACCATCCAACTGGTAGTCCAGTTATCGTTATCGCGGCCCGCTCGTGGTGGGCTTAAGTGTTAGTATTGTTTACTAATCGGGTCCGTGACCCGAGTGAAGACTATACGTCATCATCCATGATACAACAACAACGGATAACCCCGTTAGCACAAACAGATTATCTAGGTGAACCAATATGTGCATTCCCTCTATTACGAACCAATACACAACGAATCAAGATAATTGTTAAACAAAAGGAGAGAAGTGAGTGTATTTCTTGGTGTAAAAGACATATGAGAAAAGCTCTCATTTATAGGGAAAAGAAATGAAATAAAACGGTCAAATAATTATCACAATCAATCCTACTAATGGCTCATGAACATGGAATTAAATTGGTCGTTACATATGACCATACATTAATCTTACTCTAAAACCCCATTAGTATATTTGATGAACATCAATTGTCATTCAAACCCAATAATTGACCATGTTTTTCCAACAATCCCCCACATGAATGAAATTGATAAAGGGAAACAAATTTCGACGACTCGATGTTGTAATAAAGTTTTGCAGTTGATATTTGCATATGATAGGTAGGTGTTACCTTTTGAACCTTCCTTCATGAAATATACTTAGCCTCCTAGCTGCCAGTAGAACTTGATGTCTTTGAACTATCTGCTGTTTATGTAGACGACAATATATATTCATACAAATATCTCCTTAGCACATTTTGGTTCTCATAGTTATGTTAAAAAAAGTAACGTACTTCAAGATGTCAGACTTTAAGACATTAGAAACGGCTAATCGAACAACCTGGAACACAAATCGAGGAAAATAACACAATCCCCAGTCAGGAAGACTCCGAAATGACTGGGAGAGAGACTATTTACAGCTAAAACAAATTACCAGGCCACGCTAAAATTTGAAGCAGCTCAAGCATGGGATAAGAAAAGTCCGATAACTACTCAATCTTCACAATAACTCATGACACATATCAACATTAAGAACTTTACATGCATTCAATATGCAGCAGTCTTGGAAATGAAAGTATTCTCCGAACATCACATCGAAAGACCCTGATGTCTCAAATATCCAGGCGGCGCAAAAAAAAAGTCAGCCTCATTGGATCCAGAAAGACACATCAAGAGAATCCCAGGGGACCTCGTCTCTTTAGCATAAGTCCATCACCGCATTTCCCTGAAATCAGTCAAATACACTAATGGATTGAGGGACTTCATACCGTATAGGACCTTCATCCCACTTGGCTAAGTTCCATACATTTTAGACTCAACCCAAACATGAGCCTAACAAGGTAAGAGTCTAACAAAAAGGAGCACTAGAACAAAGCTCGTCTAACAAACGTGTCTAGGCGAATGGTATGCTTGGAAAACTCGCTAGGACCGTTAGAACGAGCACCACGTGCTCTCCTCACTTCTTCCTTTGATGGCCACCACATGGACCATCAGATTGCCTCTACGGGTTCTCACAACCCTAAAGGATATCCTATAAATATATGAATTTCCACGAAATGGTCTAGCCTAATCCCAAGCAATACACATCAGACCTACCCAGACAGTTCCACATCCAAGTTGATGGTCCTCTTGGGTAACTGACACAAACCAACTGAGTCGACTTGTGAACGTTGCCCCAACTCGTTACTCTGGTCACACTTTGGGGTCCCTACCGAATGCGAGAAACCAAACGATCGACCAACCTAAACTCAATACGTACCATACGTAAAAATGGCGCCGTCCGTGCTATACTATAGTGATAGCAAAAATTTCCTCCTTTTTTCTATTAATTAAAAAAAGTGTTTCCACCGGAAAAACTAAAACTTTTACCGTTTTTGATTTTCCGACAATTGAGAACTTTGTTTTCGATATATTCATCGCCGGAGAACTTTGTTTTCGATATATTCATCGCCGGAAAACAAGCGAAACAATGACAGTTTCTGCTTCCTGATGCCAGAAAAGTCATCCTTACCCAGAAAACGAAGGTTTCACCATGAAACACTTGTTTCCAAGCAACAAGCCGAAACCTGTTTTTCGTTTAAAAAACATGAAAAAATCCTCCCCACACTAAAAAATTCAAAAAAAAATACAACACCTCTCTCATCCTCCTACTCTTTGAAAAAACTTTTCTGTCCCCCAGAAAACACAAAACTTATAAAAAAACCCCATAAAAATATATACGGAGCCTGAGATCACATTGAAACGCCTCACAAAACTAGCCCTTGGAACCTGATCCCATGACATAAACCCGAAAATCTCACATACAACAAAACAAATCACAACAACTAACACATACACCTCAACCTGGACATTCCCTGAAGACACAAGAAAAACGACAAAAGTCACCTAGGCATGACAAACAAGCCTATACACAAAAAAACAAAACCTAAGCAAAACATTTAGTGTCGCAAAGAGGCTTCATTAAGACACGGAATGACACAGAGCAATCAAAGGCTAAAGCTCATTACTTGATGAACAAAGAAATAACCAAACATTCCCCTAGAAAAAACCCTCACATAAACAACACAACCCCTCGGTCAAGAACATCCAGTCAAGCTCAAAGGCTATTTCATCAGGCTATTACGTCATCAATCAGACCAAGACTTCAAAGTCAGCAAAGGAAAAAGCAAAGGGAAAAATGGAATGATCATTGAAAAGACCGAAGCACGATTAGGAAAATGAGAAAGATTATAACGTACGTACAAACGTGACAAGGGGGTCATTGTCTTGGCACGCGACCAAACCAAGGATACGCTATCTTTAGGTATACGCTACAAAATTTGCTATTTCTATTCTTTCAATAACTTCAATACGATTGTAACATGGATATAATGTAAAAACATTCAAGTGAATGCTACTTAATGTAAAGTGTCCGTGTTACTCTTATATTATTCCTTGCACGTTCAAAACAACAACGCAACCTAAGAGGCTATTTACTAAGACAAAACACAAAATACTTTCATTGCAATCACTTCTAAACTTTTGAAGTACAAATCATACATGATAAACCTGACAACAAAACAACACTTTGATAAAGAGAAATCACACAAAACAAGGCTCAAACGCCAGCAAGCTTAAACTACATCAGGCTCATACGCCATCAGGCTCAAACGCCACCAGGCTCCAATGGAATCAGGCCCATACGCCATTAAAACAGACTCACATGCCATTATCACATTATAATTATATGTTTGAAACATATTTGTCGGCGACCAACCATGTCAATCATGTCTTTCGTATCCTCATACTCAGTTCACGTTACACGTAAATAAACAAATGAGAGATTGTCCAAGTCGATTATCCCAATCAATACACGCCAGGCCTACCCTGGCAGCTCTACATCAAAGTCGATTATCCTTTCGGGTAAGCGACACAGACCAACTGAGTCGACTCATGAGCGTTACCCTAACTCGTGACTCCGGTCACACTTTGGGGTCCTTACCGAATGCGAGAAATCAAACGATCGACCATCCTAAACCTTCAATACATACTAGACGTAAAAGGTTTCCGTATATTTTCTTTGTCTCCTTCTTGAGTTCTTTTGAATTTCACTATTTGTTGCTTGCTTTTACTTCTTTGCTTAATGTGTTGATGAGTTATGCCGATACTTTTCAAACCTAGCACGTTCATGGAGGAGGAAGAAGAGTCTAGCCAGGCGATAAGTCTGTAACCGTTTTCTCTTGGAATTTGTTGTTTTTCAAACATTTTTGTGTTTTAGGACTTGCTTCTTTAATATTGATACGTTATCATAAACTAATTCATAACTCCTCAACTGATTAGACATGTTAAACCAACATATGTTTCTCACTTTCTCATGCTAATTTTTCTTAGACTTCACGCTTTAAAACAAAGCTGAAATTTGAACGTTAGCCCTCTTACAGGCTGTGGCTGATCTAATGGAATGGAAAATTTGTACAAAATTTTGCATGATGAGTAAACATGGTTATCAAAGATATATAATACCAACTTTATAAACAAGAAAACATAGTAATCTAACGATTTGAATGTTAATAAAAAATCTAGAAAATAAAATCATAGATTTCTGTTGGATATGAATTTTGAGGCCTAAAATTTGTAACACAATATACATTTTAAAGCTCCTATCACTTTAAAGCTCTTATGAAGAATAAAATGTGGTCGGATCCCGGTAAGGTTTCTTCTTGATCAAATTGGATAGATTTACATTCCACGTTATGCCCATATTGCGAGAATGCCGTTGAAATAATTGATCACATTACCATTTGATGTTTTTTGCTTCTGTTGTTTGGTCGAAGACTTTTTGTGGTGGAATATTTGTTGTTTTAAAGGTTCGTCATTATTAGATAGTTTATCCTCTAATGGATTTTTGTGGGTAACCATGGTTTCCGACGTTTTGGCCGACTAATCCACGGGGTTTGAACCTACCGCCACACAAACCAGGTAAAGCCCTCCCTTTTTAGGAGGTTTGCATGGCCACTTCAGGGCTGTTTGCACCTATCAGGAATTGAACTTTAGACCTCACACATCTTAGAGTAATTCGTAAGTTCTTTTGCCACTAAGCCATGGTTGTTTCCTCTAATGGTTTGGTGTCATCGGAACTCGAGAGCGTGTGACAAGCCGTCAATTGGAGTTCCTTGTAATATTAGGCTAATATTAGTCTAATCTTCTAATTATGTGCTTATGGTGGTACTTGCGGAAACTATTAGGCTAAACAAAAAGAGAGATTAAATGTAAAACACATGTCACATTTGCATGGTTAAAATTTCAAATAAAATTCCATGATTAGATTTCGAAATACAATGTGGGACAATTTGATTGAGGAAAAGTAGATGAGGATACCATACCCTATAGGACGAGGGACCACAGGAGTATCAAAGTCACAATCACAGAACGTCACAATGGATCAATCTATTCCCCAAAAAATAGCTTCGTCCCGATGCTAATCATTCTAAATCTGGTCCCTACTTTTTTATTCATCTAACGGTCACCATGTCTTCACACCTTCATCATCCACTTTCATCGTTGACAACTTGTCACCCGTATCAGTTTTACGTGGCACTTTGTTCTTGGCCATAAGTAAATTACATTCACAGATATCGTGCAACAAATTTTGTCCTTTAAGCAATGTTTTTACAACATAGGCAATCTCGATCAGTTGAGCCAGAAACTAGTTTAGTTACGGAAACCGGTTGGGATTATACGAGTTAAGAATATAAGCAGGGTTCAATCACATGCATAAAATCTGCTAGCCAATGTATACGTGTTTTCCACAATCCAAAAATATGCATTGCATGTTGCAAATAAAATACGTAATGATGCAAAAAATACATATGAAAAACATATAGTATGTGCCATATAGTATAAGCTTTTCTAAGAATAATCTTGCAACCTTTTTCATAAACGTGTAAAGAATATTACAAACGTACCTCAAATAAGAAGTATTTATTGTGTTCGGTCATAGTCAGCCAAAGAACAAGAGCCGACTTCATTAAATTCACTGTTCCTTATACTTCTAGGCTTTATACTTTCAATAAGATACATGAAACAGTATATGCATATATATGTAAGTTACCATATGCAAATAAGTGCGCAACATTTACCACTTTACCACATTAGATATACGAAGTTACGAACCCCTAATCGATAATTTGTTTGAAACCATTTCCTCACTATCTCGACATCAATGCTAGCAATAGTAGGTGCTTTCTTTACACCAATCATACTCATTTGTCATTGTTACCCTTTAAAATCCTACCAACTATTTTTTTTTCATCTCCATATCCAGTAAAAAATATATTCATTTTAGCCTTATAGGTGTTTGACTATTCACTATTTTTAAATATCAACATTAGTGTGTCGATCCAATAAGATTATGAGAGACCATTTTTGTATTGGATTATTTTTGCTCTACATACTCATTGACAAGATCCAATTATATGGACTTGCTTAATTCAATCACAAAGCCCATCTAGACTTTAGCTCATATAGTGAAGTTCCTTTTCTAGTTCCAGTATAGACACGTTTCGATTTCATTAGTAAAAATATTATTTTTCTCACTGCATAAAAATTTGTGAATAAATTTCTAAAATATCAAAAGAAGTTAAAGAAAATAATATAAACTGCGACTACATTTTATTTATTTATTTATTTATTTTTTTTTGACACAAGACAGAAAGCCTATGTTTCCTAGCGACAAATCGATCAACACTATCTAATTCTCTATCCATCGCAAAATAATGTGAAAAAAAAAACACACACACACATACCTAACTTACAACAATTCAGATAAAATATTAAGCATTCACCATGTAAACATAACAAACACATGGTATATAATAAATTCAACAGAATAGCCGTTAATATATACTTCACATATTAAATCATGAAAAAATATTCGTATCTTTTAAAAACCATAGTAGTTAGCATGTTATGTATTGGTGTTCTGAGTGATCGTCTTCAACTCTTTTATAATCGTGATTCGTGCATGGGACTCGACAGAGTTGGTCATAACACAACAAAAGTCAGAGTTTAATCATTGGTTGAGCCAAGATGTTCAAATTTGGAGGCTGGCCTGCTTTTGTCAAGTAAGTGATGAAATAAAAGAGAAGTTATGTATGTTCCTCAGAATATAAAATTATAAGGGTATAACTTAAATTTTTTAACAAAAACTTTGTCGGGACCATTTACCTTTACCTACAACCACCAACCTCACAGATCCATTTTCGTATTTTTCCGGGAATAATGACAATAAAAGAAATAAAACTATGAAATTGTGTAGCTAATAGCTCAAGTTTCGTCAAAAATAAAGGTTTGATGCAACTTGAGAGGATTGAAGTGGTAGGAACAAAGTGAAAGATACCGTACGTACAAACAAATGAATATATATAACATTATCGTGTTTGACGAACGTAGTTTTACACTACTGTTAAAAAAGTGGTTAAAACGATCGAGAGATGCATGTTAATATATACGCTTATTATATCTAGACCAACTTCATGGTATCAATAAAACTAGATCTAGACCACTTAGTTTGAAAAAAAAAACCCGACATAAATTGATAAACTCACGTTCATTGTAGTACGTAAAAGTCAAATCTATATCTTTTGTGCAAGTCCATTAGAACTAAATGTATGTGTAAATTTTAACAATATCAAGTTCAAAAAATTTTAACAATATCGATTCCACCAACTATTAGATTGTGGGGTATGTCAAACATAGCTAGAAAAATGATGTATAAATTTAAAATTTAGAAATAAACCTTTACCAACTCTTAATTTCCACTATGGCTGGCCAAGTCAACAACTACAATGAAAGCTCAAGTCTGACCAACCGCACTACCCTTCCTCGATACTACATGAGTAGTACATGCTCTCTCCCTATATATATCTGGGTGCACACCTCTTTCCATATCAAGCACATAAATACTACAGCTCAAAACAATCCATTTCACACACACTTAAGTAACTACATTCGGCGCAATGGCAACTAACGGAGAAGCTCAACCAGCAAAACACCAAGAAGTTGGTCACAAGAGTCTCCTTCAAAGTGACGCGCTTTACCAATACATTCTTGAAACAAGTGTTTACCCAAGAGAGCCGGAATCCATGAAAGAGCTACGTGAGGTTACTGCTAAACACCCTTGGTAAGTTTTATACCAAAGTTACTATAGATTAACTTGTGTATATATACCTTTACAAATCTTGTGTATATATTTCATTATCCTAAACGTTTTACTTGTCATATCAAATATAGGAATCTTATGACGACATCTGCTGATGAAGGACAATTTTTGAACCTACTTCTTAAGTTGATTAATGCTAAGAACACAATGGAGATCGGTGTTTACACTGGTTATTCTCTTCTCTCTACTGCCCTCGCTCTCCCAGAAGATGGAAAGATATTGGCTTTGGACATAAACCGTGAAAATTACGAAATTGGTCTTCCAATTATTGAGAAAGCTGGTGTTGCTCACAAGATTGATTTTAGAGAAGGTCCTGCCCTTCCTCTTCTCGACCAAATGGTTGATGACGTAAACTTCCATGGATCTTTTGATTTCATATTTGTGGATGCTGATAAAGACAACTATCTCAACTACCATAAAAGACTAATTGATCTTGTTAAAGTTGGGGGAGTCATCGGCTACGATAACACCCTTTGGAATGGGTCTTTGGTTGCGCCGGCAGATGCTCCACTTCGAAAGTATGTTAGGTACTATAGAGACTTCGTGTTAGAGCTTAACAAAGCTTTGGCGGTTGACTCAAGGGTGGAGATTTGCCAGCTTCCGGTTGGTGATGGAATCACTCTTTGTCGACGTGTATGCTAATGACGTACATATCCATCTACCGCACACTTTCATTCTTCATTCCGACAACTATTCTCTTCAATGTTTGACACTTTTGATAATTGTAAACATTCACATGTTCAGGTTTATGCCATTACTTGACAATTTGCATTGTTGTTTATTTTATTTTGCATTATCAATGTTATATGTATGTATACTTGACAATATTGAAAATGAAGAAAACATATGATTACGACTAGCTAGCTACAAATGATAGTCTACAACAACGACGAAAATCCATTGTTAGTGTATTTCAAAGAATGTTAGAACTTAGAATCACATCAAAATAGTTCTATTGTTGCTAAATTAGCCAAAGAACTTAAGAACTTCCTCCTTACTTATAAAAGCTCATTTAGCAAACTAACAACATATAAACCGGTTTCTTTGAATAATTTAAGTGGCGATGGAATACTGTCACACACACACATATCCATTTCTTTGCACTACACGTCCAACTAACGATATACTGCATTTGGCCAAAGACTTATTTTCTTGTATTGGCATGTATGCTAATGACATACATATCCATCTACCGCACACTTTCATTGTTCATTCCGACAACTATTTTCTTCAATGTTTGACACTTTTGATAATTGTAAATATTCACATGTTCAGGTTTATGCCATTACTTGACAATTTGCGTTGTTGTTTATTTTATTTTGCATTATCAATGTTATATATATATGTATACTTGACAATATTGAAAATGAAGAAAACATATTATTACAACTAGCTAGCTACAATTGATAGTCAACAACAACGATGAAAATGCGTTGTTAGTGTCTTTCAAAGAATGTTAGACTCACATCAAAATAGTTCTATTGTTGCTAAATTAGCCAAAGAACTTAAGAACTTCCTCCTTACTTATAAAAGTTCATTTAGCAAACTAACAACATATAAACCGGTTTGTTTGAATAATTTAAGTGGCGATGTAATACTGTCACACACACATATACATTTCTTTGCACTACACGTCCAACTAACCACATACGGCATTTGGCAACGACTTATTTTCTTGTACTGGCATTTTCATTAGTTGCTTGCTAGATTAGCTTTATGGGAAAATAAAGTATTTTCAGAATAATATATGTAAACAATGATGAGTGAAGTATATATATGGTTCGAGTAAGGTGATCACCATCAGCAAAATCAAGTAAAAAAAAGAAAGAATTTTTGCATAATCACAAAGTTCATGTATTATGATTGCGTAATCTTATGATCAACGCACCCTACAAAAACAGGCTTTCCGACAGTAGAATTGGTGGGAAACCCCGTGGAAAAAGGCCCGTTTCCATGGATTGCACACGGAATTGTTCCGTTTGTAAAAACCTTGTGGCTAAATATTTTTCCACTGATTTTCCCACGGGGCATTGACTATTTCCCACAGATATTACTGTCGATAATCTGTGGGTTTGATTTCCTACAGATTTCTCACGGATATTTTCTGACTGATTTCACACATTTTCAAGCAACCATTTTCCACTTATAACCGACTTTTTTTTGTCATTGTCATGTACGTCCAATTTATCTTCTAATACTTATGTGTTGCCTCAAAACCCTTAGAAGTGTTATGTACTGTTGATGTTTATAAAACACAACCTAATCGATAATCACTAAAGTCTTGTGTTATAAATTTACTAGCTAGCCGGTAAAGAGTACACGTAATAAGCCATGGAAGACGTAACAAGTCATATAGAAACTATATCATGGCCTAATTCATCTTGTAATAAAATTATTAACCGTCTCTTAAAAAGTAAAAAAGTTTATGTATCCTAATATGTAATCTCCCTCGTAGAGAAATATACATATTCAGAATATCAGATATTAATAAATGCATGACGTTGTCAATTGCATAACAATATACTATCCCATCTGCATACTTGAAGAAAACTTCTGTCCAATAGCCAGTGACGGAACTATAATCAAAATTAATCGGGTGTAAGTACCTTATTTGTAAGAAGTACTTATTTGTAAGTATAATCATAAAAAAATAAACTAAGATAAAAGAAATCTGACTATAGGAAACTTGCGATGAATTCCTAGCCACTATGTCAACTCTGGTTGGCCAAGTCGACGAATTATTGAATCTAATGATAAAATCAACTTTAAGCAAACTCAGTCCACATCAAGTCACCAACCCAACACCTTCCTTACTCTTACATGACCAACTAACAACTCTTTAGCCTATCCTATAAATAATCATGCATCCTCTCTTTCCATTTTAAGTTCACTAATACTCCAACCTTACGTTAATAACTTTCGATTTTCCCAAATATAATAACTACATTCGTCCCAATGGCAGCCAACGGAGAATCTCAACCAGCAAAACACCAAGAAGTTGGCCACAAAAGTCTCCTTCAAAGTGACGCGCTTTACCAATACATTCTTGAAACAAGTGTTTACCCAAGAGAGCCGGAACCCATGAAGGAGCTACGTGAAGTCACGGCTAAACACCCTTGGTAAGTTATTATACTACCAAACTTACTACACATTAAACATTAGTGTTAATATACTACAGTAATATACTATTTTCTGGAGCTGTTACACTTTCCTAACTATTTTACATGTTATATCAAATGTAGGAATCTAATGACGACATCGGCTGACGAAGGACAATTTTTAAATCTACTTCTGAAGCTTATAAATGCTAAGAACACAATGGAGATCGGTGTTTACACGGGTTACTCTCTTCTTTCTACAGCCCTCGCTCTCCCAGAGGATGGAAAGATATTAGCTTTGGACATAAACCGTGAAAATTATGAAATTGGCCTTCCAATTATTGAGAAAGCCGGAGTTGCACACAAGATTGATTTTAGAGAAGGTCCTGCTCTTCCTCTCCTTGACCAAATGGTGGACGACGTAACTTTCCATGGAACATTTGATTTTATATTTGTGGATGCTGATAAAGACAATTATCTTAACTACCACAAGAGATTGATTGATCTTGTTAAGATTGGAGGAGTTATTGGCTATGATAACACCCTTTGGAATGGATCTTTGGTGGCTCCACCAGACGCACCACTTAGAAAGTATGTCAGGTACTACAGAGATTTCGTGTTGGAGCTTAACAAAGCATTGGCTATTGATCCAAGGGTCGAGATTTGCCAACTTCCAGTGGGTGATGGGATCACTTTGTGCCGTCGTATTAGTTAGTCACGACTAATGGACAAATGAAAACATATATATACAAGATTAATACTGGGACAATTTTCTCTTCAATTTTTCAATCGTTTAAAAACTGTAAAAGGATTCATTTGTTGAATATCCTTTATAATAGTTTGACATTATAATTTTCTTTGCTTAATTATATTCTACGAAGCCAATTGATTTATATATGTATATCACTTTCATCCGGCCAGCTCAAGATGTAAGAACATCTATTACCTTAAGAGAATATCTGGGTCCCTTGATTATAATTTGATATACACATAGGCACATAGCTCTTGCTTAGGGCTTTGCAAGCAAGCAACCAACCCGGCATAAGTCGATCGGAAGTTTACTATTCTTGAGTAGTATGAACGTGGTTGGTGTTCATTTTCAAAGTGGTTTAGGTTTTAAATCCTACTCCAGTGTGTGTAAGCTTCATGTTCATAATTTTCTTGTTTCTCAAGTATATCTAGAAAATCTCAAGATGGCACCAACGATGGAGTAACGTGCCGGGATTTATATTTGACATTTTGACTTATATATTTGGGTTCTAAAAGGAGTAGGAATTGAAGTTTTTAACTTAACTGGCTCAAAAGGACTTGTATCCCAAGTACCACATGATATAAGCCAACAACCCTTACCAATGCTCCGATTTTAAATGATTTTCCGTCGTTCAAAAAACTATCGTCAAACAAATGAGTATATAAATGAAGTCAAGAGACATGAGAGATTAGAAAAGGATATTTGAAGTGAGAATAAAACTAGAAAATTGACCAACAACGAACCTCTAGCCCAACAATTGTAGTGAGAATATTGAACCAAATCGTTTTGTGTTTAAGTCTTAAACAAGAAAATGATAATCTGTTTTAGGCATGGCCTAAATTACGGTAGCAAATTTCATTTTCAGTGTCTTTGGTTTTTGCCTCTTTAGGATGTAGACATGTATAGTGTCTTCGGTGTTTGCCAGAAGAAAAAATAGACTGAAAATATAATTGAAAATTTCAGGTTGCCTTAAGATGATTGTTTAAGCGGTAAAAAAGATCGAGGGATGCATGTTAATATATGCTTATTATATCTAGACCAACTTCTTGGTATCAATTAAGTTAGATCTAGACCACTTAGTTTGGAAAAAAACAAGACATAAGTTGATAAACTCACGTACGTTCATTGTTACGTAAAAGTCAAATCTATATTTTGTGCAAGTCCATTAGAACTAAATGTATGTGTAAGATTTAACAATATCGATTCCACCAACTATTTGTTGTGGGGTATGTCAAACATAGTTAGAAAAATGAAGTATAAATTTAAAATTTAGAAAGAAACCTTTACCAACTCTTGATTTCCACTATGGCTGGCCAAGTCAACAACTACAATGAAAGCTCAAGTCTGACCAACAGCCCTAACCTTCCTAGATACTGCGCATCTCCCCATATATATCTGGGTGCACCCCTCACTCCAAATCAAGCACACAAATACTACAATCTCACAACAATCCATTTCACACACACTTAAGTAATTACTACATTCGTCGCAATGGCAACAAACGGAGAAAGCTCAACCAGCGAAACACCAAGAAGTTGGTCACAAGAGTCTCCTTCAAAGTGATGCGCTTTACCAATACATTCTTGAAACAAGTGTTTACCCTAGAGAGCCGGAATCCATGAAAGAGCTACGCGAGGTTACTGCTAAACACCCTTGGTAAGTTTTTATACCAAAGTTTACTATAGGAATCTTATGACGACATCTGCTGATGAAGGACAATTTTTGAACCTACTTCTTAAGTTGATTAATGCTAAGAACACAATGGAGATCGGTGTTTACACTGGTTATTCTCTTCTCTCTACTGCCCTCGCTCTCCCAGAAGATGGAAAGATATTGGCTTTGGACATAAACCGTGAAAATTACGAAATTGGTCTTCCAATTATTGAGAAAGCTGGTGTTGCTCACAAGATTGATTTTAGAGAAGGTCCTGCCCTTCCTCTTCTCGACCAAATGGTTGATGACGTAAACTTCCATGGATCTTTTGATTTCATATTTGTGGATGCTGATAAAGACAACTATCTCAACTACCATAAAAGACTAATTGATCTTGTTAAAGTTGGGGGAGTCATCGGCTACGATAACACCCTTTGGAATGGGTCTTTGGTTGCGCCGGCAGATGCTCCACTTCGAAAGTATGTTNAGAACTAAATGTATGTGTAAGATTTAACAATATCGATTCCACCAACTATTTGTTGTGGGGTATGTCAAACATAGTTAGAAAAATGAAGTATAAATTTAAAATTTAGAAAGAAACCTTTACCAACTCTTGATTTCCACTATGGCTGGCCAAGTCAACAACTACAATGAAAGCTCAAGTCTGACCAACAGCCCTAACCTTCCTAGATACTGCGCATCTCCCTATATATATCTGGGTGCACCCCTCACTCCAAATCAAGCACACAAATACTACAATCTCACAACAATCCATTTCACGCACACTTAAGTAATTACTACATTCGTCGCAATGGCAACCAACGGAGAAGCTCAACCAGCGAAACACCAAGAAGTTGGTCACAAGAGTCTCCTTCAAAGTGATGCGCTTTACCAATACATTCTTGAAACAAGTGTTTACCCTAGAGAACCGGAATCCATGAAAGAGCTACGCGAGGTTACTGCTAAACACCCTTGGTAAGTTTTTATACCAAAGTTTACTATAGATTAACTTGTGTATATATACCTTTATAAATCTTGTGTATATATTTCATTATCCTAAATGTTTTACTTGTCATATCAAATATAGGAATCTTATGACGACATCTGCTGATGAAGGACAATTTTTGAACCTACTTCTTAAGTTGATTAATGCTAAGAACACAATGGAGATCGGTGTTTACACTGGTTATTCTCTTCTCTCTACTGCCCTCGCTCTCCCAGAAGATGGAAAGATATTGGCTTTGGACATAAACCGTGAAAATTACGAAATTGGTCTTCCAATTATAGAGAAAGCTGGTGTTGCTCACAAGATTGATTTTAGAGAAGGTCCTGCCCTTCCTCTTCTCGACCAAATGGTTGATGACGTAAACTTCCATGGATCTTTTGATTTCATATTTGTGGATGCTGATAAAGACAACTATCTCAACTACCACAAAAGACTAATTGATCTTGTTAAAGTTGGGGGAGTCATCGGCTACGATAACACTCTTTGGAATGGGTCTTTGGTTGCGCCGGCAGATGCTCCACTTCGAAAGTATGTTAGGTACTATAGAGACTTCGTGTTAGAGCTTAACAAAGCTTTGGCGGTTGACTCAAGGGTGGAGATTTGCCAGCTTCCGGTTGGTGATGGAATCACTCTTTGTCGACGTGTATGCTAATGACGTACATATCCATCTACCGCACACTTTCATTGTCCATTCCGACAACTATTCTCTTCAATGTTTGACACTTTTGATAATTGTAAACATTCACATGTTCAGGTTTATGCCATTACTTGACAATTTGCATTGTTGTTTATTTTATTTTGCATTATCAATGTTATATATATGTATACTTGACAATATTGAAAATGAAGAAAACATATGATTACGACTAGCTAGCTACAAATGATAGTCTACAACAACGATGAAAATCCATTGTTAGTGTCTTTCAAAGAATGTTAGACTCACATCAAAATAGTTCTATTGTTGCTAAATTAGCCAAAGAACTTAAGAACTTCCTCCTTACTTATAAAAGTTCATTTAGCAAACAAGCAACATATAAACTGGTTTGTTTGAATAATTTAAGTCGCGATGGAATACTGTCACACACACATATCCATTTCTTTGCACTACACATCCAACTAACGACATACTGCATTTGGCAACGACTTATTTTCTTGTACTGGCATTTTCATTAGTTGCTAGCTAAATTAGCTTTATAGGAAATTAAGTATTTTCAGCATAATGTAAACAATGATGACTGAAGTATATATATGGTTCGAGTAAGGTGATCACCATCCAAAACAGCAAAATCAAGTAAAAAAAAGAAAGAATGTTTTGCATAATCACAAAATTCATGTATTATGATTGCGTAATCTTATGATCAACGCAACCTACAAAAAAAGGTTTTTCCCATGGTAGAATATGTGGGAAACCCCGTGGAAAAGGACCTTTTTCACAGATTTCACACGGAATTGTTCCGTTTGTAAAAACCTTGTGGCTAAATATTTTTCCACTGATTTTCCCACGGGGCGTTGATTATTTCCCACGGATATTACTGTTGATAATCTGTGGGTTTGATTTCATACTGATTTCTCACGGATATTTTTTGACTGATTTCACACATTTTCAAGCAACTATTTTCCATTTATATCCGACTTTTTTTTGCCATAGTCACGTACATCCAATTTATCTTCTCATACTCGTGTGTTGCCTCAAAACCCTTAGAGATGATGTTTATAAAACACAACCTAATCGATAATCACTAAAGTCTTGTGTTACAAATGTACTAGCTAGCTAGTAAAGAGTACACGTATTAAGCCATGGAAGACGTAACAAGTCATATAGAAGCTATGTCATGGCCTAATTCATCTTGTAATAAAATTATTACCCGTCTCCTAAAAAGTAAAAAAGTTTATGTATCATAATTTGTAATCTCCCTCGTAGAGAAATATACATATTCACAATATCAGATATTAATAAATACATGACGTTGTCAATTGCATAACAATATACTATCCCATTTGCATACTTGAAGAAAACTTCTGTCCAATAGCCAGTGACGGAACTATAATCAAAATTAAACGGGTGTAAGTACCTTATTTGTAAGAAGTACTTATTTGTAAGTATAATCATAAAAAATAAACAAAGATAAAAGAAATCTGACTATAGGAAACTTGCGATGAATTCCTAACTACTATGTCAACTCTGGCTGGCCAAGTCGACGAATTATTGAATCTAATGATAAAATCAACTTTAAGCAAACTCGGTCCACATCAAGTCACCAACCCAACACCTTCCTTACTCTTACATGACCAACTCACATCTCTTTAGCCTATCCTATAAATTCTCATGCATCCTCTCTTTCCATTTTAAGTTCACTAATACTCCAACCTTACGTTAATAACTTTCGATTTTCCCAAATATAATAACCACATTCACCCCAATGGCAGCCAACGGAGAATCTCAACCAGCAAAACACCAAGAAGTTGGCCACAAAAGTCTCCTTCAAAGTGACGCGCTTTTACAATACATTCTTGAAACAAGTGTTTACCCGAGAGAGCCGGAACCCATGAAGGAGCTACGTGAAGTCACGGCTAAACACCCTTGGTATGTTATTATACTACCAAACTTACTACACATTAAACATTTGTGTTAATACACTATTATACTATTTTGTGGAGCTGTTACACTTTCCTAACTATTTTACATGTTATATCAAATGTAGGAATCTTATGACGACATCGGCTGACGAAGGACAATTTTTAAATCTACTTCTGAAGCTTATAAATGCTAAGAACACAATGGAGATCGGTGTTTACACGGGTTACTCTCTTCTTTCTACAGCCCTCGCTCTCCCAGAGGATGGAAAGATATTAGCTTTGGACATAAACCGTGAAAATTATGAAATTGGCCTTCCAATCATTGAGAAAGCCGGAGTTGCACACAAGATTGATTTTAGAGAAGGTCCTGCTCTTCCTCTCCTTGACCAAATGGTGGATGACGTAACTTTTCATGGATCATTTGATTTTATATTTGTGGATGCTGATAAAGATAATTATCTTAACTACCACAAGAGATTGATTGATCTTGTTAAGATTGGAGGAGTGATTGGCTATGATAACACCCTTTGGAACGGATCTTTGGTGGCTCCACCAGACGCGCCACTTAGAAAGTATGTCAGGTACTACAGAGATTTTGTGTTGGAGCTTAACAAAGCATTGGCTATTGATCCAAGGGTCGAGATTTGCCAACTTCCAGTGGGTGATGGGATCACTTTGTGCCGTCGTATTAGTTAGTCACGACTGATGGACAAATGAAAACACATATATACAAGATTAATACTGGGACAATTTTCTCTTCAATTTTTCAATCGTTTAAAAACTGTAAAAGGATTCATTTGTTGAATATCCTTTATAATAGTTTGACATTATAATTTTCTTTGCTTATATTCTACGAAGCCAATAGATTTATATATGTATATCATTTTCATCCAGCTCAAGATGCAAGAACATCTATTAAAGAGAATATCTGGGTCCCTTAATTATAATTTGATATACACATTGGCACATAGCTCTTGCTTAGGGCTTTGCAAGCAACCAACCAACCCGGCATAAGTCGATCGGAAGTTTACTATTCTTGAGTAGTATGAACGTGGAAGGCGTTCATTTTCAAAGTGGTTTAGGCTTTAAATCCTACTCCAGTGTGTGTAAGCTTCATGTTCATAATTTTCTTGTTTCTCAAGTATATCTAGAAAATCTCATGATGACACCAACGATGGAGTAACATGCCGGGACTTATATTTGACTTATATATTTGGGTTCCTAAAAGGAGTAGGAATTGAAGTTTTTAACTTAATTGACTCAAAAGGACTTGCATCCTGATTACCACTTACGAAGGGTGTCAAGCAGTGACTTCACGTAGCTCTTTCATGGATTCCGGGTCTCTCTGGTAAACTCTTGTTTCAAGAATGTATTGGTAAAGCGCGTCACTTTGAAGGAGGCTCTTGTGGCCAACTTCCTGGCGGTTTTGGATGACTATTCTAGGAAGGCTACTCACCCAAGATAGGATGATGAAATGGTGTTCTGAAGTTTTACTATGCCCTTTATGCAAGACAACAAATGATTCCCACAATCATGTATTCTTTCAATGTGGATTCTCAGATAAGGTATGGTCTGTTATGAAATGTAAGATGAAGATTGACTCTATTCCTAATGACTGGGATCAGGTCATTTAAAAGATGGCAAATTTACCTTGCAATAACTCAATTTGGAGTATTTTGAATAGAATTATTCTTGCATCTACTGTCTATAATATATGGAAAGAAAGGAATGAAAGATTATTCAAGCTAAAAGCTCAAAGTGTAGACGGAGTTATTCAGAGCATTTCTGAGCATATAAGGCTTCAACTGCTGAGTTTGACTGTTAAAAAGTCCATTCATACCATCAAAGTTGCTGAGCAATGGAATGTTCAGTTTCAGTATGTTATGGGCAACCAGAGCTGAACATATGGGATGTTTGGATATGCATAGATGGCTCATACATATTAGATTTTCTCATCTGTTTCAAGCTGCTCTATTCCTTGGCTTTGAGGGCTAGCTAAAGCAAGTTTGAAAGCATCTTTTGATGGATGGAAGTATCTAATAAAGGGAGTTTCCTATGCTGGTTCAGTATGGTCTTTTTTGCTTTGTGCAGAATAGAGATGTTGCTAGAATTCTCTACTGATAAAGGTTCTTAACCTTCTCTTCAATTCTTTCTTATGGAATTTGAATGAGTTTTGAGTTCACTTTTAGATGATGGCTCTGTAACTTGGGATTTAGCTAGCTCATTTCTGTCTTTGGCCTTTTCATTGCTATTAGCAGGCCTTTGTTAGGTAACTGTAGGATGTTTGGGACAAGACAGTTTTGTGCTAGTTATTGACCATAAAGTGAGTTCCCATCTAAGAAGGGTAAAGTGAACTGGTGTTGCAGTGTATGTTACTAGGAATTGTGAGAAGTGAAAGATGAACCTACATGGTCCTAGTTATATACTGCTAAGGAGGTAAATGTTGGTCCTCCCTCAAGGTGTATGTTCCCAGATGAGTGAAGCCATTGTAGTAGATGGAAATGTAACTCATTCTGGTATAGCCCTTGATTGGAGGGGTTATGGGTTCCTAACGATGCCATCCACCTAGCCTACTTTGATCACCGTGGATGTTGGTTGGAGTGGTCTTGGTGGGAAGGTGTGATGGAAATGTAGTTAGATGGGATTGGTGCTTTAAAGGTGAACATGGAACTGCATAATGCCTGCAAATTGGTGATGATTTGTTTGCAGTTTACTTGAGTGATATAGTGTCTGTGAAAGATGGTGAATGTAGTTAGATGGGATTGGTGCTTTAAAGGTGAACATGTAACTGCATAATGCCTACAAATTGGTGGTGATTTGCTTGTAGTTTACTTGAGTGATATAGTGTCTGAAAGATGCCGAATGTATGTCTGAGATAGTATATGGTCTTGTCTGAGATAGTTATTTGTATTCCAAGTTGTTAGTCTGGTTAGTATTAGAAGAGCACATAGGCATGTCTATCTCTTTTGAATTCTTGATGTAACTTTCAGTCGTGTTTATTAATATAAAGTTCACCTTTTGCACCAAAAAAAACTTCCTGGTGTTTTGCGGGTTGAGCTTTTCCGGCGGTTGCCATTTTGATGAATATAGTTAATAATGAGCGTGTCCGTGTTTGTGTTTTGCGGGTGGCTGGATTAGTGAATCTGAAACGGAACAAGCGATGCGCCAATAAATATAGGAAAGGAATGAAGAGACGGAAGTTGATCAAGTAAGAGTGAGGATGGTGTTGGGTTGTAGTTTGGTCAGAGTTGATTTTTTGACATGGCAAACCAGTGTTGACAATAAGAGTGTAGCCTTTGTTAGTTTCTCTATCTTATATATTTCCAATTGAATTCTTTTTCATCCTTCTTACATCTTTTTTTTTTTTTTTTTTTTTTTTTTTTTTTTTTTTTTTTTTTTTTTTTTTTTTTTTTTTTTTTTTTTTTTTTTTTTTTTTTTTTTTTTTTT
>LBNU01012410.1:77646-102824 GCA_014162995.1 Artemisia annua
CCCGACGTGAGCGAGACTACGTTACGTTGGACACCGGAAGAGGAAGTTTTACTTGCCGTGTGTTGGGTGGCCGTTTCCGAGGATAGGAATGTTGGAGTTTCTCAAAAGGGCATCACTTTTTGGTATAAGGTTATGCACGAGTTCAACAAGCAAAATTTTCAAGTTGGAAACAAAGATATGATATCAAGCAAGTGGCATATGTTGAATGAAAATTGCCAAAAGTTTCTAGGGTGTTACAAACGTGCCGTACGCACGAGAAAGAGTGGTGAAAATGAAGTGGATGATATGAAGAACGCTAGACAAATGTATCGTGACCAGCATAAAGGTGTGCCGTTTAGTCAAGAGGACGCGTGGTACATTTTGAAGAAGTGTCCAAAATGGGACGCGCCGGCACTGATTGACTTAACCGGAGAAGTTCCCGGTCAAACCAACCAAGAGCTATTTGGTGATGATGTACGTCCACGTCCTCCCGGGAAACAAAGGACGTCCAAAAAACAAAAGTCCGATACATCGAATAGCACCGATGGAAGTACGTCAAGCAACTTGGAATCTATGACTACCGAGCTTCGTCTTAGACGGGAAATGGCCCAAATGGCGTACGAAGCGGCTAGGATGAAAGACGAGACGGCTATGCGTATGGAGTAATTTAGATTTCTCGGTATGAAAATGAGTGAAGTCGATCCGGATGAGGCGTATTTCATCAAACAGGAAAAACAAAGAATCAAAGACAAATATAATTTGCAACGGCCAACCAATCCAAATGATAGCGACTAGTTTATTATGTATTTTCGTATGTTTAATTTCGTAATTTCTATTATGTATTTTTTTTATTGTAATGTTTTTATTTTCTATTGTAATGTTTTAGTTTTATTAATAAAATGGTTGAATTTTAATAAATGAAAGTGTTGAGGGTGGAATTTGTAAATTTGTAAAAAGTGGTGTTATTAGGTGCTATGATTTCCTGGTGTTTTTTGGTGTTATGTTATTTGGTGCTGAGATGATGTGGCGCTGACGTGGCGCAGTGTTATGAAGTAACACAAGTTATCACTCCCCATACTCTTATAAAGTGTAGGGGTATAAAGTGTAAAGGGTTATTTGTTTATTATTTAAAGTATAAAAAATATGAAGATTTATAATTTTACACTTAACTCCATATAATATATTTACAATTCAACCACTAATGTTTTATTAAATACTTCCTCTTTTTTTAAGTTTTTATTTTTATAAATTTGACACCTATATTTTTATTTGTTTTTTTTCCTCAATCAAATCTCTACCAAATTTATTAAAGTTCGACCAAAAATCAATTCAATTTTGACTTTTTATTAGCCAATCATATTGTTCGATTTTGCCTATGTGTCAAAATCGAGCATTCCTATTGGTCCAATTTTTTTTTCCACTAAGATTGTTTTGTCAAAAAAACTCCGAAATGATGTAATTCTTTTATTATATAAAAGATTTACTATATATTGTTCAATTTTTATTTATTTATTTATTTTCTTTTATTTATTTATTTTTTTAGCTAACCTTTTTTCTTATACAATATTTTGTGCTAGGCAGATTTCTTCTCAACTAAATGCACCTAGTATTTTTCAGAATTTTTTTGATGGTATGTGGTTCTGAACTTCTGTTACCACTTACCAGATATATTATGGGGCCGTTTGGTTGAGGTTGTAGACATGACTCACGTCCACTTTATGTTTTACAACGTAAACACTTTAATATAGCGACATATATGTGGAGTAGATCGAGTAAAAAGAAATTGGTGGGCCAAAAAATTTACAAACAAAGAAACCAATGAGCTTTTATTAAGCCAAACAGTCTCAGACTCCTTATTTTGTGAATCATTTTATGAATGATTTTTGTAAATGTACCATTTGCCAAAATGAATACGTTAACCAAAAAATTTTATTATCATACATTTTATTTATTTTATTTTATTTTGTTAACCATGATTTCTGACCTTTTGGCCGATTAATTTAAAGGTTTGAACTCACCGCCATACAGACTCAAACTAGGTAAATATCCTTATCTTTTCGGAATGTTGGTGTGACCATAACATCTTTGTTTTGTCGGCATTCTGATTCGACCCTCTAATCAAACATATACTGCTCATCAAAGCAAACGCACCCTATACTTCCAAAAATATCAAAGGTTCCCCCAGTCCACCTTCTTATTTATCTTTTACCCCACTAAATTTAAAAAATTATATATATTGAACGAATAAATGCAAAGAAAATGATAACTTAAAAAAATAATTCTAACATGCCGTGAGTGGTGGAAAGGTGCACAGTGGGTGACAGGTTCTTCCCCTATAAAAGCTCAACCCAAACACTTGCAAAACCGACCCATATACCTTTTCACATCAAAATTTATATTAACATCAAACCAGAAGAAAAAAATATATTTGAAAATCATATATGGCTGATGTTAAACAAGTTTCAAAGTTAAACTGTATTGATCTCTCTTCCCCAGATATCCCCACCTCTGTTTCCTTGCTCAAACAGGTCAAGTTATATATATATATTAGTATGCATATACATGTTTATGGGTAATACCGAAACGTATACGTGGGTGTTCGAAGTGTGCTGCCTCAAAAATTTTATATGATATGTATATATATATTCTATAAAGGTGACTACAAGTATTTGATTTAAGAAGTTGCATCGAAAATGCTAGCCGAAGTATTTTGAAAACAATTATTTATCGTTTTCTCTCTTTAGAAAATTATTTACTTTCTATTTTAAGCCCTGTTTTTGTTACTAAACTAAATTTTGCACGGGGCCTCTTTAAAGTCAGAGACGGCACGTAATACTATACTTGTTATATGTATAAGTATGCATAAACATGTTTTTTTTTAGTTCAAATATGAGGTAGATGTTATACTATATGATTGTTAATCTGTTTGGTGTTTTTTGGTTGTGTTATATAATATAGGCATGCATGGATTCTGGTTTTTTCTATGTAACCAATCATGGGATTAGTCCGGAGTTTATGGAACATGTTTTTAATCAAAGCAAAAAGTTTTTTGATCTCCCGTTGGACCAAAAAATGAAGCTTCTTAGGAATGAGAAACATCGAGGATACACGCCAGTTCTTGACGAACTTCTTGATCCCGTTAATCAACTTCATGGTTTGTTCACATTTTTCTTAGTGATCATGTGTTACGCAAATGTTTCATATGAATATCCTCATAAGCATGCTCAGTTACGCATTGCTTCTATGAGTTCTATCTGAACTTTGGTTAACTGATATTGAAGGTGATCACAAGGAGGGATTTTACATAGGTATTGAGTTGCCTGAAGATGATCCAGAAGCTCAAAGGAAATTTTACGGGCCAAATTTGTGGCCTGAATCAGGTAATATTAGCATTTAGCAAGTCTTGTTAAGAACTTAAAGGGTGTTTGGATGTGCGTCTTGAGTGTGATTATTTGATATTGGAATAATTAGAATCAGATTATCAGTTGTATGTCACAAGCTGTAAAAATAGTGTTTGGATGTAATTCAGCTGTATAAGGTTGCAGTGAAAATAATGTTAGGATGTGCTTCAGAGTGTTAAAAAATTTCTGACTTTCGATGAAATTAATTGATAAATTGACTCAAAAGGACAATTTGGTTAAGAAATGAGTTCTGTTATAAATATATGTCAAGTTTGGTTTGAAGAATGTCTACTTTATGTTACGTGTAGATAATCAGTTATGTTATAAACTAATTATAATACCCGTGCGCGCACGGGGTTTTCTCAGAAAAATGTAATTATATTATCGTTTAAAAACAAAAAATCTTATGTATATTTTAAAAAGTTACAGCATCAACATGTGCGAAAGTAAGAAAAATAGTTAGTAGAAATTGTAAATATAATCGTGGCATCGACCTTTTATTGGATTCTTGAGCGTGTCTCCTTATAATGTTATTGGGTCAAAGGTTCTTTGATCAAATGAGTTTACACATAAATCAAATTTATTTTAAAATGTTTGCTTACTATATGGACATATAAGAATTTATCCGTGAAAATTGTGATATAAGTATAACTAATAAGTATACATGAGTTTTTTTATTATGTATTAATATCAATTAATATTTTGTAAAAGTTTTATTAAATGAAAGATTTAACTTTGTTTAGCTGACATAGATGTTAATATTGAGGTTGATTTTGCTGTTTAACTTTAACTATTGATATCATGTTGTACAAAATGTGCGAGTTTAGTAACACATAATGAGCGTTGATGAAGTTAAAATATACTACGTAAAGTTTTTTAAAAAGTTTTTCCGGATATCCATATATAAACTTTCATTAATAATTACATGAGTAGTTATAAGTACAATCGCTTATATTTATTTTCATAATACAGTAACTCGTACTTACCATTTGATATTTTTATTACCGTTAATAATAATTTTACTGTATTTAATATTCAAACTCGTGTACGTATAGATTAAACTTTTAAATAGGATAACATGAGTTCTTATTTATATTCAACGTACATAGTAAAAAGATATTTTAATAGATGAAAGTTTAAAACTAATATTTATTTTAAAAGTATTTAACGTATATTAAAACTAATTCGTACATTTATAAAATTTTATAAGTTTAATAGATGGAAGTCTTAAACCAATACTAATACTCATGTAATTGTAAACAAAGTTTATATTCTAAAGTGTAGGGGGTATACAGTGTAAGTGTTTATTTGTTTATTATCTAAAGTTATCAAAAAATATGGAGATTTATAATTTTACACTTAACTCCATATAATATATTTAAAATTTAACCACTAATGTTTTATTAATTACCTCCTCTTTGCTTAAGTTTTTATTTTTATAAATTTGACACCTATAATATTTTTATGTGTTTTTTTTCTCAATTAAATTCTCCACCAAATTTATTAAAGTTTGACCAAAATCAATTCAATTTTGACTTTTTATTGGCCAATCATATTGCTCAATTTCGCCTATGTGTCAAAATCGAGCTTTCCTATTGGCCCAATTTTTTTTCCACTAAGATTGTTTTGACAATAATACTCCGAAATGATGTAATTCTTTTATTATATAAAAGATTACTTGTAGTGTATAAACTGGAATACATGAATTTGAATAATTATAAAAAGTTATACGAAACATATGATTCTCTAAAAGGTTTTTGGCATATTAGATATTAAAAACTTATAATTGTCGTAAACACACAACATAATTGTGTATTCCACTTGACCCATGATATGTTTTAATATTATTGCAACACAAAGTGATCTCATCACCAACCCAAAGTGACAAATATTTCATTAAATAATTTAATACGAAATCTGTGTAATACCTAACGTATTTTGACAAAAGAAACAATCCAAATTGAAAAACATAAAATAATAGAGCTTCACCAAATTTTTAGTTTTGTCGTTCCACTATAGTTGGCCAAGTCAATTTTACCAACCACACCCTCACCAACTCAACACCTTCCTTGATCCTAACTCACCAACTATCTTCTCTATATATTCCAATGCATTTCTCCTTTCATTCCAGGCTCACTTATACAATCAGATAGCTACCAAGTATAAACAAACCTTTCTATTCTCATCAAAGTTTCATCATAATGGCGACCAACGGAGAAGCTCAACCAGCAAAACACCAAGAAGTTGGCCACAAGAGTCTCCTTCAAAGTGACGCGCTTTATCAATACATTCTTGAAACAAGTGTTTACCCAAGAGAGCCGGAATCCATGAAAGAGCTACGTGAAGTCACTGCCAAACATCCTTGGTAAGTTCTTATTCAAAAGTTACTACTACCATCCTAGAACATATTTTTGGACATGCTATTAGACTTTTCTTCTTTATGTGTGGATAATCGTGTATGCATTTCATATTTCTAAATGTTTTACTTGTTATATATATAGGAATCTTATGACGACATCTGCTGACGAAGGACAATTCTTAAACATGCTTCTCAAGCTCATAAATGCTAAGAACACAATGGAGATTGGTGTTTACACCGGTTACTCACTACTTTCCACTGCCCTCGCTCTCCCAGAGGATGGAAAGATATTGGCTTTGGACATAAACCGTGAAAATTACGAAATTGGTCTTCCAATTATTGAGAAAGCCGGTGTTGCCCACAAGATTGATTTTAGAGAAGGCCCTGCCCTTCCTCTTCTTGACCAAATGGTCGATGACGTGACTTTTCATGGGTCGTTTGATTTTATATTTGTGGATGCTGACAAAGACAACTATCTTAACTACCATAAAAGATTAATTGATCTTGTCAAAATCGGGGGAGTCATTGGCTATGATAACACCCTTTGGAATGGGTCTTTGGTAGCACCACCAGATGCACCCATGAGGAAATATGTTAGGTATTACAGAGATTTCGTCTTAGAGCTTAACAAAGCCTTAGCTGTTGATCCAAGGGTGGAAATTTGCCAACTTCCAGTGGGTGATGGGATCACTTTGTGTCGTCGTATAAACTAATAGCAATACACGTATCATGATCAAAGGGCATGCAATCTATTCTTTTCAATCGTTCATTATCTAAACCCTGTAACATTAATAGTCATGTGTGCAAGTTCTCTTTTTTTAATTTCGCAAAGTTTAATACTAATATCTTTTCATGATATTCGGATCCCTGTTCTTTTATATGTTTAGTTCTTGTTCATACTAGTTGCAACTTCCAAATGATTGCTAATGGTTGACACATGTAAATGTAAATCATTAGGCATTTTAACATACTCGTTATTAATAAACCAATATCATATACAAAGAAAATTTATTTATTGTAATTGATAAAATAAAAACTCTACGGCAATGATACTTAAATTGCTATGGCAGAGAGGCCATACTCAACTGCTATATGTCGAATGAAAGCAGTTTTGCCTTGGACTAAACCATGATTTGTAACATATAAGCATCAAGAACGAAAGATTATAGACTATAGTGATGTTTAAGCCATGTCATACCATCTTTTAACAAGAACATGATCCTTGCATTATAGGTACAGAAAATCCAATGGTCAATATAAAAAAAAAAATAAAATAAAATAAAAAATAAAAAATTTGGCGATTGTCGTTCACATAAAACGTTTAAATAACAAATCATGTGTATCTTTTCCATGTTATGCGTCTACCCGCTAAAACGAGAATACCAAATCTTTTCCTAACTTTTGATTACAAATTCCCCTCAAATAAAAACTAGTTATAATACCTGTGCACGCACAGGGTTTTTAATTTTAATTTTTTTAATTATATATTATTATCGATTAAAATATGAATCACTATGTTTCACATGATTTTAGTTTGTGGACTAAATAAAAACCACATGTATATATGTTATAATCTACCTATTAGTTTAGAAGAATGCTTTTGGATTTAAAATAATATTTTATTATTCAAGCAAAATTACATGATGATACTTGACTTGCATAAAATGTTAGTGATATATGCTTTTAGTTTTGCAAACTCGTACTATCAATTTACGATGTGTTTGTAATTGCGGTATTTTTTTTTACCTATATTTTCGTTAAATATGTAGAATATTTAGATATCTTAATGGTAGAATACGTTTATGTATAATGTATAAGAATAAATTTTCTCTGAGACCGAACTATATAAGGAAATTATTATTACTTGTGTAGGTAGATTATACATGCATGGAAAAAATGACAAAGAGTACATTCGCAAGTCTTTTAGGATTGTTTGAATCCTTACCGACCTTTTCACTTTAGTGCAACTTTCTTCATAATTGGCCTAAATCATCAAGGTAAAAGACACTCATATTTTTGATCGTTGGTTGACACCCATATTTTAGTTCTGTTGAGTTATCTTTCGGATTCTATTCAGAAGCAAAAAGTGGTTAACACATAAATCATAAGTACAGAAAAATGGTTGTATCTCACATCTGTGATTATCAACTCAATAACATTATCGCATTATAGTAACGTAATAACCTGATAATTCTTATTTACATACTTTTAATTTCTTTACAACAGCCAACTATTACGTTTTTTTTTAATTTAATTTAATTTAATTTTATTTAGGAGGTGATTGTTATCAAATAAGGATTGTGATGCGTACATTTTTTTTTTTTTTTTTTTTAAAAAAAATTTAAGGAGAACACATTCTAAATTAAACAATGACTATTTAACCCATGTGTGTGTTTGCATTTTTTTTTTAAATAATTAGCTTTGTATAACGTTTTTAACTGACAGACATGTTGAGGTTGAGGTTGAGTTGTTGTTAAACTTTAACTATTGATATCATGTTATACAAAATGTGCGAGTTTAGTAGCACATAATGAGCGTTGATAAAGTTAAAATATGCTTCATAAAGTTTTTAAAATGTTTTTATGGATATCCATACATAAATGTCAAATAAAAATTTTATGAGTCGTTATAAGTAGAATCGCGTATATTTATTTTTATATCACACTAACACATGCTTACCATTTGATATTTATATTTCCGTTACTAATAATTTAGCCGTATTTAATATTCAAACCCGTATACGTATAAATTAGACTTTTAAATAGAATAACATGAGTCCTTATTTAAAAAAATATTCTAGAAAAGTCTAAAACTAACATTATTTTAAAAAATATTTAACATGTATTAAAAATAATTCGCATATTTACCAAATTTTGTAATTTTGTTGGATGAAAGTCTAAAAACTAATAATAATACTCATGTAATTTTAAACAAAGTTAATATTATAAAGTGTAAGGGGTTATTTGTTTTTTTTCTAAAGTTATTAAAAAATATGGAAACTTGTAATTTTACACTTAGCTCTATATAATTTATTAAAATTTAACCACCAAAGTTTTATTAATTACTTCTTCTTTTTTTAAGTTTTTGTTTTCATAAATTTTGCACCAATAATTTTTATGCATTTTTTTTCTTAACCAAATTTCTCCACCAAATTTATTAAGTTTGACCAAAATCAATTTAATTTTGACCTTCTATTCACCAATCATATTGCTTGATTTCGCCTACGTGGCAAAATCGAGCTCTCCTATTGGCCTAATTTTTTTTCAATAAGAAGGGATTTGCAAAAACACTCCGAAATGATGTAATTCTTTTATTATATAAAAGATTTAGCGTAAAAGAAAAAATATATATTAAAAAAAAAGTTTTGTAACTCTAATATTAAAAAATAAAAAAAAAAATAAAAAAATAAAAAAATCGTGTAACATAATATTTAAATAATATTCTAGTGGAAAGTTGTTTAGCGGGATATATATATAATATGGATAGAACTTTGGCAAATGATTAAAAAATGTATCATACTTGCCACTATTTCCTCTTGTGGGTAGCGAACAAATTTTTTTTATTTTTGTGGGTATTTTCTTTCAAATTCATCATTTTTAGGGTACTATGCGACATTTTTGGCATTCGGGGAAAAAAATTCTATTTGCTAAGAGGGGCAAAAATGTCCAAAAATTTCACAAAATACCTTAAAAACGATGAATTTGAACGAAAATAAAACAAAAAAATTTGTTCACTACCCATAAGAAAAAATGGTGTCAATTATGATATTTTTTTAATTATTTGCCATAGAACTTTGTATTATGCTCACAAATGGGCTTAGAATGGGCCTTAATGTTTTTACTTTTTACGCTAGGCACGCTCTTTAAAAAAAAATTAATCGTGCTTTAAGCTTTAGTTAAAGCTAATATTAATGCATCCGCCCCTGAATGACATATGATACTCATCTCCGCTTCTATTAGGGTTGAATGGCAGAGGTGGTTCCGTTTGATTTGGTTGAGCAAATTCTGCTAAGATTGGGTGTGAAAGATCTACTTCGATGCAAGAGTGTTTGTAAGTTATGGCAATCTTTGATATTAAGTTATCGTTTTGTTAAATATCATATGAACCATGCTAACAACAAGGATAATAATAATAAAGAAATTGGTCATAGAAGGATCCTTATGCCAGAAATCTACCGAATGAATATGGCCTACGACATGTGGTACTACATGAATAGTTGGCAGATTGTTGGTTCTTCCAATGGTCTTGTATGTGTCACTCCCGTAGACGCTCAAGTTTATGTAGCCAATCCTTCCATTAGAGAGGTGAAAGATCTGCCAACGCCTCCTATTTGTATTCGTAACGAGGAGGACAGGAAGGACTTATGTTGGGGTTTTGGTTATGATTCATCCATTGATGATTACAAGGTTGTTATCGGGGTTGTGGTCGTAGTCGAAGGTAAGTATTTGACACGTTTTCAACTCTTAACCCTCAAATCAAATACCTGGAAATTTATTGGAGATCTAAAGTACACATCTTTCAGTACTTTTGCTAGCTTATGCAATGGGTCACTTCACTGGATAATGAAAGATTCTATTACCAAGAAGTGGGCAATTATTTCTTTTAATTTATCTCAAGAGAAATTTAAAGAGATCTCCCAACCTGATGACTCAAGATATGCGTTTGATTCTACTGATATAAGTAGAAAACTGGGGATTGTGGAAGGATGTCTATGCATATTTAACGTTGAGACCGTCCCCAATAACACATGGGTAATGAAAAACTACAATGTTAGTAGCTCTTGGGAACTGCTACCATATGATTGTTTGTACAACACTAGGAAATATATTGAACAAGACGACCATATGTATCGTTGCTCCTATATCCGTACAATGTATGACATTGCATACAAGCCCATATTTAACATTCAACCAAATGATGTCTTCTACAACGATAAGGATATATATTTATCTAAGACTACGGCTCATATGGGTGATCCTATATTTGTGGAGAGCCTTGTATCTCCCCATGTAAATGGGAGACCAAAGCAAGTAAGGAATAAGAGGAGTGTTAAGGGGAAGAGAAAGAGACCCGACTAAGAATAATAAGAGGAATAGTAAGGTGAGTTCATATCCATCGCCCTTTCCTTTATTGCATGTAGTGCTAGTTTTGACTACATAGTTACATGTAAGTGACTTGTGACATGCACCTTTTACATGCATTTGACCTTCATATACTTCTCTTATGTAGTTTCTCAGTTAATCAAGGGAGATTATGAAATGTTAAGAAGCACTCAAAGATAACCGGGCATTTGTGTACGTACTTTGCTTGTTCTTTAGCATTCTTCTTCACAGATTCGTCTTGGTCACACATCTATCATCAATTTATTGTTTTTGCTTGTTCTCTAGTATCTCGTGGTGTTTGATGAATTTCAATTTGTTGTTTTCGAATGATCTTTTTGTTCTACTGTAAACTATTATTCGTGGTTATTATATAGACAAAATTTTCCTTTACACTTTTTGAACATTAAGAATAAATGAAAATTATAAATTAAAATGTGGACGTATAGTCTGGTCCGCGCCCAGACAATGGGCCAGGCCCGGCAGACAGCGGCCCACTCTACGCCTAAACCCTAATCCATGCCTATAAATACATGGCTGGAATCCCCTTATTCATTATCTCATAACAGGTTACCCTAAACCTAACTCATATATGCTACATCGCATCGATGACTAACTTGACCGTCGGAGGTGGATCCCGGGGCTACGGCCTCGGGTCCACTCCTAACGGGTTCTCTTTGTTGACAGGTCTACTTAGGGCTCGAGAAGACGACTAACGGCCCAAGGAGAGTCGTTGAATCAGTCCGCGCCAGATTATGCATCAACAAGTGGCGCCATCCGTGGGACCTGACTACGACAAGTTTCGTGTTCTCACATCACCGGAACGCAACCATTGAGTTCAAAATCCGGTAACTTTAAAACTTTCTGCTAGTACAAGACATACACAGAAAAACAAATAAGCCAAAATCCTATTACACTTTACGTGTAAAATTGTTTCTTCTTATATTGTTTGATTGGGTTGACTTTTGTCAACAATATCAAGCTTATACAAGAATTAATATCACGTTCGAACATATACCACTATGGTATTCGATCGTGTTTAAAGTTACAATAAAAACACAAGTTTGTTTGGTTGTTACGTGAAGCGCTGCTGCGTGTTTGATATAATACACGCTATCTTTTGTTGATATATGCAATATTCTTGCAATATTTTCTAAAAATTAAATAAGATATCCCAATATCTTTTAAATATCAAGAAGATTTTACATAAATCTCTTAACTGGATAAACACGATTTTATCTATCGCTATGAGCGCTAAATCCGCACGATCGGACCTACTTCATCTTTTAGACGCGCACAACGCAGTCACGATAAATCTATCCGCGTTAGGCCTTGCGTTCAGACATCTGATATTTTAATAGATGAAACTTTAAAACTAATATTTATTTTAAAAGCATTTAACGTATATTAAAACTAATTCGTACATTTATAAAATTTTATAAGTTTAATAGATGGAAGTCTTAAACAAATACTAATACTCATGTAATTGTAACAAAGTTCATATTATAAAGTGTAGGGGGTATACAGTGTAAGTGTTTATTTGTTTATTATCTAAAGTTATCAAAAAATATGGAGATTTATAATTTTACACTTAACTCCATATGATATATTTAAAATTTAACCACTAATGTTTTATTAATTACCTCCTCTTTGCTTAAGTTTTTATTTTTATAAATTTGACACCTATATTTTTATGTGTTTTTTTTCTCAATTAAATTCTCCACCAAATTTATTAAAGTTTGACCAAAATCAATTCAATTTTGACTTTTTATTGGCCAATCATATTGCTCAATTTCGCCTATGTGTCAAAATCGAGCTTTCCTATTGGCCCAATTTTTTTTCCACTAAGATTGTTTTGACAAAAATACTCCGAAATGATGTAATTCTTTTATTATATAAAAGATGAAACTGATTATCAAAACTCAGAAGCATCACTTTGTTTATCCCAACATTAATAGCCGAATAATATGACTTCAAGTTGCAATAACAGTTGTTTAAAATGGTTGTCACAGACATCTTGCCTGGATGGAGGCAAACTATGGAAAAATATCATCAAATGGCTATGTAAGTGATCACCAGTGTATGAACTGCCAATTTATCGTACTTCGTGCTACTTAATGTTTAACAGAATTCGTTTTGTCTCATTTTAAGGGAAGTAGTTAGAAAAATCGCAAGACTTATAGCTCTGGCACTTGATCTAGAAGCCAACTTTTTTGATCGACCAGAATTTCTTGGCAGACCTATTGCAGTCTTACGCTTGCTGCATTATGAAGGTGCAAACTAAACTCTTTGCCAAAATGGATTCCAGTTTACAACATCGTTTTTGCAGGAAATGTGAAAGTTGGTTTGTTTTTGTAGGTCAAGTATCTGACCCTACAAAGGGAATGTATGGTGCTGGTGCACACTCTGATTATGGTTTGGTTACTCTCCTGGCAACCGATTGTGTTTCTGGACTCCAAGTATGCACATTTAAACGTATACCTTTATAAATATCATTTTACTTTCAAAATAAGGAACTGTTCTAATATTTTTATAGATATGCAAGGACAAAGACGCAAAGCCTCAGGTGTGGGAAGATGTTAAGCCACTGAAAGGGTATGTGGGTAAATTGTGTACACCTTTAAACGAACAATAAGACTGATAAACAAAGGTTCTAATGTTTTTCAGAGCTTTTGTGGTAAATCTTGGTGATATGCTGGAACGATGGAGTAACCGGATCTTCAGGTACAAGTATTCTGGTTTAAGTCATTGTTTTGCGGTGGTTTGACAAAAAGTCATTGTTTTGCATATTTTGACTCTTGACTGGAAATGACTAAAACCCCGAAAGAATTTAATTGTTAATATTTTGGAACTATTACAAAATTCAAAATTAATTTCACATCTATTTCGACTCTTTAAAGTAGTAGCTTTCACTAAAACGTCCACCTGAAATGGATAGGACGTTGACTAAATACTGCAAAACATTCAATATGAAACAGACCTGAAGTCCTGAACTATCCGCCACCTGTATCCATGGCCTACCAGCACTAACTAATGGATATTGCTCATACCGGAGTAATATCTTTCGTCATCGAGTTACTCACTTTTTAAACTACCTTAACTTTCACTCTCTTTAGATAGTACCATTCATTGTGAATATGTTAAAAGGACAGCATAATATTTAAAAATTACCATCTATCACCTTTCTGCATTTGTATATTTTAGTGTTTATTAGCGTTCTCTAACATTTGCTTAAATAGGTCGACATTGCATCGAGTGTTGGTCAATGGCCAAGAGAGATATTCTGTAAGACCTTTTCCTTATCTGAAACACGGTTTTCTAACTTCTGGATCAACTTTTTAAACAATACTGAATATATCTTTTAAGCCTTTGAGATATTAAGCAATAACCGTTTTTTTTTTTTTTTTTTTACTATGAGCAGATCCCATTCTTTGTGGAACCTAGTCACGATTGTGTGGTTGAATGTTTACCTACATGCCAATCAAAATTAAACCCACCCAAGTAAGTATTCAAGAACCTCCTTTTTTCTCATCTTCTATTTCTTTTGCAAACAATCTTTTTCATGAAATGAACAAAAGTTCGCAAGATGACCAGTTTTGAACAACCAGCGAAAGCTAAAATATACTAATAAAGACTATTGTTTCGGACACGTTGGTCCATAATTAATTGGCTACTATACAAAGAGCCTTTTTTACACCTTGACAAAAGATAGAGTGTTTGTAACGAAATTTCAAGTATAATAATTTGGAATGAATCAAAATTGCATTTCGATACACCATGATAGAACAACCAATATATGTCATGCCGAATTGCATATTGTATATTTGGTAGAATTCCGTTTTACTTGATGAGCATTGCTTGTTTAGTTGGCGTTGTTTACATTTCGACTGTGTTAGGTTTCCTCCTATCAAGTGCGAAGAGTACCTTCTTCAGAGATATCGGGATACCCATGCTGATCTAAGTACATACAAGAAAACCTGAATTTGATTATACCGATTAGTTTGTTGTATTTAAGATTGCAAGTTTTGGTATTTCTGATAGTAATTTGCATCTGAACTATATATTGTATAACATTTAAGGTGGTTATAGGATTAGTAATATGCTTGTACTTCAACTTTATTATGAAGTGACCGAGTTTTTTGTATTTTTTTAGACTTTTTAGTTACATGCCTTGTAAATTTTAACAATCATACAGTTATATCTTTACCATCATATCCTTTGGAACCTTTGAATTGAGTGGTTGGATTAGGAAGGTACTGCAAATGTGTATAGTTTGGATGGTTAAAATGTGTTCTGTATTATTGATTGCGTAAGTAATAAAATGCTTTTTGACGTTCAAAAAAAAGGGCGGAGCCAAGATTCTAAGTTAAAGGGGCCGAACTTAACGTAAAAACTATAGTGAAAAATATCTCAATGATGAATCTTTTTTCCTATCAAACCATGATTCAACCTAATATTGTAATAACCGAGAATCAAATAAATTTTGAAAATCATAGTTTGACAAGTTCATTTTAGTATTGTATTTGATTGTTCAATTAATCAAGATATTTCTATGATTAAATGGGCTAATTGCTTGTTAAAAAATTAGCTATTGTACTGAATAACTAATGAATAAAGAGTTAATTTTTTCTGAACGGCGAAAGGGATGACTCAACACCACTAGTCACCGTACAAGCTTCCCCCTTGCTTTGCAAGATTTTATCTTCACACCCACATCCTCAGCATTTGATTTTAATCAAATAAGTAATATTAATGGTCAAATTAACAGAGAAGAACAAAAGGATAGAACATCTTGTTAACCATTGCAAATCTTTTCATCTCTATTGAAGACCCATGTTTGGTAATTTGATGATGATGGTAGAAAAACAAAGTGAATTAAGAGTAAAGAGCTTCTATTATTATTGAACTAAAGATGACATTCACACAATAACCACCATGCCGAAAAGCCGTACTAAATCACTCACAAAACAACAAAAAGTTTACAACATACACATAATGGAACGCAGAATTAAGAAGATAACAGACTCGGGAACAGTATAAACTCAAACCACTAGTAAGCTGATGGTTTATCTGTAGCTTCGGTAGTTGGGGGTGTACATACAGCTCTCAGCATACTTCACTAGATCCCTAGGGCGAGGGAGACGCGTTGCCAAACCTGTAACACATTTATCCAATTAGTTAACATTGAGACATCAGGTTAACATTATCCTTTCAGAACGAAATTTTAAGTAGCAAGGTGAAGATTTCAACTCTCATCACATACTCAAAAATATTGATTTTGGTTATTTTGTACCCCTAATGGGTCAAAAGATATTTAAAAAGGAAACAGGTCAAATGGGTCAAACTGGTCATAATTTGCTCAAACTGTATGTAATGCATGATACATCCTAAATCATTTTATCCAAATGTTACAATATTATCGAAATATCATATCTGACACTAATTATCACGAACTTTATAATCGTGACAAAAAGGGGAAAAACCCAAACCCTGTTTCTGTATATACTCTTTTGACCCGAACCTTTCAACTCACTGCAGCATCTATCAATAAAAATAAGCAACTCACCAAGGTCATATGCTTTAGCAGCAACGTGGGCAGCAATATTAGCAGAAATCTTCCTGATGTTAGTGAGTGGAGGATAAATCATCCCCTTATCATAGTGCTCTTGTGATACTTGATTAGCCAATGCTTCCGCTGAACAAGAAAAGATCCACTAATTTAGTGATATGTTGATACAGATGATCCATGTTATATAAAATTCACAGCAGATTAAACAAATTCATAAACATTTCAACATTTAACAACAGTCTTTACAGTAAGAAATTAGATTAGTACTTACATGCTGCCAAAAGCATCTCATCATGTACGCGGATTGCACCAGAGATGACCAACCCAAAACCAAGCCCAGGGAAAATGTAAGCATTATTAGCCTGGATATACATGAAGATAAACTAATATAAGCATAAATGATCAATGGTATATTACCAAAACTTGAATGTATAAATAAAAGTATGACCTGGCCAGGAATGTGGAGTTTGCCATTGTATTCATAAGGATCAAAAGGACTGCCACTGGAAAAGATACAACGCCCCTACACAATGAACGATTGAGTGTTAGTTTGTGATAACATGCTTTTTTTATGGAAGTTAAAACGTGAACAAGTTATTAATCTTAGTTACCTCAGTCCAGGTATAAGCTTGTTCAGCAGTGCACTCAGCTTGTGATGTTGGATTGGATAGAGCCATAATAAGTGGTCTCTGCAAGCAATAAAATCATAATACATTAGTTTGTGTTCCCCTGTTGTATATGAGCGACTAGATGTGGCAAAGTTCCATTTACTTATAAATGGTTCAATTCACGCTATGCTTATCTCCAGCAGGTCAAATATAAACAAACAGCGAAAAAGGAAATGGGTCGAACATGTCAAAAGTCCCCCGAGGTTTAGTTACTATTCATGAAAACCCCTAACTCATGTTATTAAAAAAATAAATTATTATCGAAATACCAAAATTGTAGTTATCAATGTAAAACACTGGTAACTTATTAGAGTTCAAAGTTTTGGATATTCGTGCCAACCCAACACGGCCCCTATTTAACAACTCGCACCCAATTTGAGTTTTGAACAGGTACCCAACCTGTCTGACACACCCATTTAGCCACCTGTGTAAAAAAAGCGAGTGTGGCTGTGTGTCTGTGTGTGTGAAAAAGAAAAAGAGAGAGAACCTCATTGAAGGCCGCCATGGCCTCAATCACTTCTTTTGTAAACGTCTGTCCTACCCCGGATGTTCCAATCAATACAGTTGGTTTGATGGCCTGATGATTAATGGTAAATGAAATGTAGAGGTTAGCAGCAGTGGTCAAAAGTTTATCATGAATAGGTAAAAATAAATGAACATTATCAACATCATCTTACCTTGACGGCATCTAAGAGAGTTGAATGAGGCTCACATTCATGAGCCCATGGTTGCTTAAAGTGCTGAAGGGATTCTTTACGAGAACTAACAATCAACCCCTGAAGAAGCAACAGTGATCATGTAAGGACATAAGCACATACCATGAAAAATGTATTAATCCAAATGTACTCACCTTAGAGTCCACTAGGTATATCTTCTTACGGGTCTCTTCAATAGGAATGTTTGTCTATAAACAGTAAATAAAAAGATAAGTCAGTTAACAGTTGCTAACGCATGTTACATAACTGTACAATTTGACTTAAGCATAAAGACAGTACCTTGGTTGATATCTCAAGAGCTATAAGCTCTGCTATACCAGTTCCAGCCTGAAATATAAACACGAATAGAATGTCAGTGAAACTGGAGCTTCTGGTTGACCAAAAACCAAAATCCAAATGATCAGTTTGCCAGGGTCTAGAAGAGCTTAAAATAGGTTTCAAAAAAATGAGCGCAAAGATAAGGGACTCACTTCCCCAGCACCAAGGAACAAGAACGTGTGATCAGCCAAGCTACCGCCAAGTAATTTCAGAGATGCAACAAGACCAGCAAGAACCACAGATGCAGTCCCCTACAAACCAAAGACTCAAAAGTTATACAGGGATATCAAAGACTAGCCCAATGGAAATTCATCAATCAATTATATTGTATACCTGTATATCATCGTTGAACACCAAATGACTAGTTCTGTATTTGGACAACAGCTCAAATGCATTGTGGTTTGCAAAATCTTCAAACTGCAAATTTTAAAATGTCAACACATTGTGCACAAATACATGTACTTATGAGCTCTTACAGTCGGATGTAACAAACGAAAGGCACATGGATCATTTACCTGCACAAGGACTTTTTCACCATAGTTCTGCTTGACTGCAGACATGAACTCTTCAAGTAACTCGTAATATTCCTGCAGAAACATAAGATATAAAAGCTTGCCCTCTATACTATATCAAAGAAAAGACATAATTAAGGTAAAAAACAATATTCATAGAGAATATGTACCTTTCCGGTAGCCCTCTTTTGTTTAAGTCCGATGTAGAACTCATCATCCAGAAGCTTCTGGTTGTTGGTCCCCACGTCAATGGTTATCGGCAAGCACTGCATAAACAAGTTAAAAGCAATTAGTAAATCTGCAATTAAATCGGTTTTGCAATTAAAATGATAGGAAAAGTTATAAGGCTATTTTAACCAGCGATGTTGATATCTACGTAATAAACCGAATACAAAAGTAAGTACTCATGCAACCTCTAGGTATCTTAAAATCTATAAATTAAAACGTTTAATGGAGCTTACCGCAGAAGGCCTAACTCCTCCAAGTGCGGTATATAAAGCCAGTTTCCCAACTGGAATTCCCATACCCTGTACAAATTTATAGAGTTCAGTTGTACAATTTCGGCATTTATGAAACAAAATCATTAAGGATATAAGGTTAGCTTATGGTACCTGACACCCAAGATCTCCCAGTCCCAAGATACGCTCACCATCTGTCACGACGATAACTTGAATACTCCTCTCAGGCCAGTTCTTTAGCACCTCAAGAACCTTGCCCCTGCAGATTCAAGTAACTCAAATGTCAATTAATTACTAATTTGAAATAATCTAAATATAAACTGAACACAGTTTTGTCTAACAGTCATACTTCTCTTTCAAACTAATGTAGAGACCCTGAGGACGCTTGAAGATACTCCCGTATTTCTGGCAAGCTTCACCAACTGTAGGAGTGTATACAACAGGGAGAAGTTCTTCCACATTATCAATCAGAAGCTTGTAGAACAGCCTCTCATTTCGCTCCTATAAACCATAATAGAATGAACATTTAAGACCATACAGCAAATAGGATACAATTCGTGAAATATGTTGATTACCGAAACGAAACAAAAATAAAAGTTTCAAGTAATACCTCGAGTTCCATCATAGCAACATACTTGTGCAACGGAACATCATAACTACGGATATTTTGCATCAACTTCTTCTCCTGATGAGTCATAAAACAAAAATATATATTATGTAACATGTTCAATCCAAATAAATTTTCAGCATCCATACAAGGATTTTGTAACAAATGCAAACCTGAAGCTCCTGATTCGAAATACATGGAGGCAACAAACCACGCAAGTAATGCGCATCTCTTTCCCTCTCAGTAAACGCAAGTCCCTTGTTATGGTGTGGATCCCTCAGCAAAGTGTATCCACTATAAACAACAATAATCTTTCACAGTTACTACAAAATTCGACACGATCACCTAAGTAACTGATGTAATCGCCACAAACTCAACTAAATTAAACAGACATAAATCTACTGATCATCAATCAGTCATTCAGTCAAAGCAAAATTCAACATCAATAATAGATAATCCGATCAAATCAATAGGAATTATAAAAACCGATGCCATACTAGATGCATATTACACACATGAAAAGCTTTGTATACAAAAGAAGCTCACTAAACAAACAAATAACATCCTCGAAGCTTAAAAATTCAAGCGATAACATAATAAGAATAAAAAAAATGCTCAAACTACAAACTAATATCTAACTAATCAAGGGTGTGCGAGGTGTGCTACCGCACAGGGCCTCAAATTTTTAAAGGCCTCAAAATATATACCCCGTTATATATTTGGGCCTCAAAATTTAATTCCAACAAAAATTGTGAAAGCTACACAATTTTATGATGTAAATATATGTTAAACTTAAAATAGATCATCAAAATACTATGTATTTGGTATAATATATTTTGACCATCGTATTTAGTTATCGTATAAGATTTCGCACAGGGCCTACGACACTGCTAATTAATAAACTAAAAAGTTATTCGACCAAAATTCTACATGAACATATTACAGAGTAATATATTACACCTAGTGATATTACAAACAGGTTGTACATACAATTAGTACGTACATATTGTTCATATAAAATGAAGGAAAATAATAAAGAGTATACCTAGCGACAGAAACAGTCCATGGTGTAACAAGCTGATCCTCAGTAGCACGATCCTCACCGTAGACGTCCTCAACGCCACCGCCTACGGTTGAGTTTGGGTCAACCACCGTCGTTTCATTAATAACGTTTTCCATTTTTTCAACAGAGTTTTGATTGAGTTTTGAAAATTGTGTGAATGTGTAATGTAATGATGAGAATTTAGACACAGGCTACATGTGTATATATATTATGCGGGAGCTTAGTCAATTATTTGAGGTGGGTCAAACTTATACAAATGTCAATTATTATTTTCAATACAAATATACTTTTATCCATGTGGATGGCTTTTGGATTATTTTTTACCAAAGCGTTAACTTTGTACTGTATTATGGATACATTTCTTTTGGTAAAGCGTTAACTTTGTATTATGGATGCATTAGTGGCATCTTTTGCTTATTTTACCCTTTTTCTTTTATCTTAGGCTAATAATTAAAACTAGCAGGTACCCGTGTGATGCGGCGACGAGTCCACTGTTAGAATTTAAGTATCATAACAATTACATAATTAAACATATAAACATCAATAGCGCACAACGGAAGCATATAGATCAAATACTTGTAAATTAATTAACTGAAACATAAAGAAATTGCGTACCTTTTAGCAATCCATGCAATTAGGATTAATAAAACCCCAAATAAAAGATCAAGTCATAAACCCTAATAAATTAGGGTTTATGCAAACCGACCTTATAACAAATCGAATAGGCAACCACTAAAAATCCAAAGTAGGATTTCTCTACGATCTTGTACGCGCGTATTGTTAGCGATTCAATTAGAATGCTAGTTCAAGTCACAAGTAAACACAAAACAAACAAGTTTTTGCCTTTTAAATAAATTAGATCAGAACCCAATTTATTTGGCAATATGTCGATTCATCAAAGAAGAAAAGTAAATCATACATGCACATGTCATGCGTATTGAATTGCATGCATGCCATGTATAATATACTGTGATAGATATCTTAATGTAATATTTGATATATACAATATCTAAACTTAAGGGTTTAGTGTCGCACGTCTATCATCCTCCAGAATGAGACTAAGAGGTGTGTTTATATAGCATGTAACCTTGTCCAACAAGTCATTGCTATCACCTCCTTAAGTTTCAAAACTCGACACTCAACCCCCTCCTTTTTCCTTATTCGACCATATAAATATTTTGTGACTTAATATAATTAAATCTCATACGCAACGCGTGCAATCCCATAGGCTCAAGTTCGATACTAGACATATACATATTAATATTTATCCACAAAACCAACATACACTTGTTGAGGTAAAATCTTGCAACTACCTCAGACAAGCAAAGTGAATCCTTCGGACTATGGTTGTCCTTCGGATTCTAGGTGTTCCTTCGTATGCTTCCGTCCTTTCGGTTACCTGTAAGACATAAACGTCCGTTAGACTCGCCCCGGGAATATATCCCAGGACCAACCTCTGGCGTGAGAGTAAGTACAGAGCTCTAGAGAGATAAAGAGTGAAGGTAAGTAAATAAGAGAGAGAGAGAGTAAAGAATTAGTTAATCTTTGCAAGAGGATTTTTCCACTATTTATAGGCAGTTAAGATGAGGTGCCAACCTGGCTCGTACTTAGTCCCTTAGTGTTCGCTAGTTTATGCTCCATTATCGTGTACTTTGTGTACTTGTTTGTACTTTAATCCGCGTAGTTATCGCATATCCGGACGGCTGGGATATCCGGAAGGTATATAGCCCTTCGGTCATCAAGTTTTAGCAGATTGACTTGCTTTGTTTAGATTTGGCTTGTTTCGTCCGGATATGGTTCGGTTTCATCCGGATCGCAGGTCTATTTCGTTCGGCTATGGTCCGGAGGACACATACGCCAACAACACTCTAATAAAATGTGTAGCTATTAACGGTTTTTAATTTTATATTTTTAATTACAATAACTTTATACATAATAAGAATTTTATATTTGAATAACTTTAACCATGTTGGTCTTTTAAGTTGTACATGATAGTCCTTTAAATTCAGTAGATTATGTTTTTATGATGGTGTTTTAAATGCTTAAGTTATTGGATTTAAACAATAGATGATTAACGGATAAGGATCCTCTAATGTTTGCTCTCTCATGTTTGTCGTGTTGACCAATTAACAATAAGAAAATGATAAAATTAGACCACAACTAATTGAAACAAGGGACATATTATTTTGTTTTCTCTCACAATATAACTAATATGATGGAACATAAGAGAGTTAAACTTTAAAGGATATCAATCCATGATTAGCAGCTTAATTAAATTGTACCATGTGGTAAAATGGTTGTATATTTGAGTAGCTAATTTAAATAGTGTTGAATAAATGTATTAGTGTTTTAAATTGTAAATAGTTTTTTTTTTCCTTGTAATGCTTAAAATCTATTTAAGAAAATCTTAAAGATCTAATAGGAGTGAATTGTTAATCTCCATTATAAGGTAGTATAGATAAGAAGAAGAAAAAAAGTGGACACTTTATAATGAAAATTGACGGCGCATAAATGATTTACGAAAATGGTTTTTGCCACACCAACCAAACACACTTTCATAGGATGACCGACATGTATACTCAAGCGTGCATGAAACGATAGGCGCACTTCAAAAAGATAGGGGCACTTTAATTTGGAGCGCGCTCCATTTTTGTATAAATTACAAAAAATACACAAAACCGACAAACTTAGGGGCACTTGAAACTACCAACGCACTTGGTGCACTTGAAACTTAGGTGTGCTTGGAATTTTAAAAATAACGAAAAACACACAAAACCCAAAAACTTAGGCCACTTGAAACTTGAGGCGCACTTGGAATTTTTTAAATAACGAATAAAGGAGTATGGTGTATTGAATAAATGTCTGCAAAAAGTTGTGTGGTGTACTGAATAAAGGACCCAATCCAACCTGTTGGCTTGTTTACCAATCGAGACTTTTTGCCTCGACTAGCCCAAGGAATCACCTTAAAAATGCTTCTGGATCCGACAGTGTGTTCTTTATATGGTTTCATGAATGGTTATACAAAAATGATGAAGATGAAGTAGCATTCATTGGCTCTTTGTTTCATATTATTTTTTCTCTCTCGTTGTTTCCTCACCTTAATTAAATTGGTGAACTTCTTTTTTTTTGTTTTCTTTTTTTTTTTTTTGTTTTTCTATTTTTTTATTTTTAAGGTATGGGATGTTATGTTTCTTGTTAATGCAAGTAATAAGTAATAATAGAACTAAATGATATGGCTCACAATGTTGAATTTATTTACTTTCTAAAATGAAAATTGCACGTATATGAAAATGACATTCTAGTTTTGTAATATCTTTAATTTTGGTACATTCTCGTAAAAAGAGTCGTGTATTAGTCTCTTTTGGTAATTAGTTCATCTAAGATGATAAAATTTAACATTTAATCAAAAAAAAAATTTCTTTATTTGAAATTTTAATAAAAAGTTATCATTTTGCAACTCAATTGCAACCATTTACGAAATCGTCGACTTACATAAACCAGGAAAAGACAAACTCCTCATTTTTGGATATAATTACATACCTGAAATGCATGTTTTCACCAATCATTTTTAAAAATCAACTAATCAAATCATTAAGCATATAATATGCGAAGCCCGGAGACTAGGAAAGGTCATAGCCACGTTGAATTTGTCATATTTACATTATATACCTTTGTACTAAATACTAATGCATAATTTATGTTATAAACCTTAAACTTCTTAAATAAATTATGATTTGACCATCTTAAATTTCATGAATTATCCTTCGATCTTTTTAGAAAAATTAATCAAGCTCCGCCGCTGTAAATATGCTTACTAATTAGGTAGAACAATCTTTTTTCTTTGTTTAATACCCTTACTAAAAATATGAAGTTCATGTCTTCGTCTAAGAAATTGGAACATTTGATACGAAATTGATTTTTTATTATGTAAATTGATTGATTATGATTGAGGAGGATATTGTAGGGATTCCGTTAATCATACAATAATATTTGAATAGTTGTCACGTTAAACTTTAGCTTAAAATATAATAATTTTAAGTTATGCTAATTTAGCACCGAGTTCATGCTAATGGAGACGTGGTGGTGGGGCTATTGTACAAGTTTTGATGAACGTTGTACTACTTGAGAAAGTTTTAATAATTTAAATAGAAAAATGCCAAGAATAAAAAACCATCGTGTTTCAAAGGTGGTAGCCTGGTAGGGACGGTCCGACAGAGAAGTGGATAAACATGTTATAGGCGGCTTTGGTAATGATATTTATTGGTAGGAAGATTTCTAATCAACTTGATTTTTAATCTAGAAAGTCAGCAAAAAGTTTCAACTTTCAAGTTCTAAATTGGTTTGTGAGATGTCAATATGTTTTTTTTCTTTTTTTTTAGGAGGAAAAAAAAAAAAAAAAAAAAAAAAAAAAAAAAAAAAAAAAAAAAAA